>PVJA010013491.1:0-37462 GCA_004027025.1 Myocastor coypus
TTTTGACCTGCTCTATCTCTGACCTGAGCAATTCACCCTTAGGCAACCTAGAAGTTCCCCACTCCCAGGAAGTCATCATATTGACCTCACTAAATTAGTGTGGACATCAAACTGGCATAGCACTGTGCACCCCAAAACTCCTGGACTCAAGCAATTTTCCCTTCTCAGCCTCCTGAGCAGCTAGGACTAGAGGAGTGTGCCCCCATGCCTGGCACCCTACTTTTTTTTTTTGAGATAATACAGTTCAGACTGGACTTGAACTCACTCCAAGTTCCTTAAACTTTCATCAGTCCTTCTGCTTCCTCCTCCTGAAGTCTGAGATTATAGGGGTATACTCAGCTTTCCCTCATTATTTGCAAAAGTATTATTTCAATTTCTTTGATTATTTTCTCTTTTTTACCCCTTTTTTCCTTTCCCCTTCCCAACGTTCACTAACTTAGTGCAATCAGTAATAACTATAGCATTGAACATAAACTGGAGAATGACAAAGTGTAATAATTAACACTTTGTCATCTTTAACCCTAGGTACAGGATTTATAGACACAAAATAAAATCTAAGAAAGGGTGGCAAATTAAGCACAGTAAATGTACCCTTGTTATGTCAATTTATTCCCTTTTATCATAAAGCAGTACTCAGGCATACTAACAGATAGTTAACTACCTATAGATTCATAAAGTTGCAAATGCTCATGTCTTATTCTGGGAAACTATGATACCCCTGTCCTTGATTGTCACCATTCTCTATGAGAAACCCTGGTTACCCTGGGCATCATCATCTATAAGAAAACCTGGGTAAGTGTGAAAAACTCTTGGCAAGCCTGGACATCATGGGTGAGCCAATTCAATTATTTCATTGTTTTGACTTACTTCTCTTAAAACTCTCCTCTAGATCTATAGTTATAGTTGGGTTCAAGGGGATCTCTAGTTGGCAATTCTTTACTTTTGCTCTAACATGCCACATTGAAGACCAAATGTTTAATTATGAGCTTATACTTGTTCCACAGTGTCATACCCCCTTACTAGGAAAAGATTCAATAGCAAAATTGAGAGCAATTCTCAAATTCTGACAAAGGCCAAAATGGATGTTACCTGCTGGGACTACACCAGGTCTCTCTGACCAAATTAGCCAACAGGTACATCCATGGTATAATCTGATTTAAGAAAAGCCTTCAAAGAAAAGGAAAACCCTTCTTCCTCTACATATCATAAAAGAGAGGGATTGCTTTGGATAACTTTACCAAAAGGCTAGGATAAGAACTCTGCCCAGTAGCATACTTTTCAAAGTAAGATAGGATGGCTGCTGGATGGCTTGAGGACAATAGCCACAGAAGAGCCTGCCAAGTTCAGTTCAGGACATAAACTAGATGAGCTGGCTCCCCTTTAGGTCAGAGCAATTCTTCTTTTCTTTTTATTTTAGGTAGTACTGGCATCTGAACTCAGGACCTTGTGTTTACTAGGCAGGAGCTTATGCCGCTGAGCTATCACCCCAGCCCTCCAAGCGATTCTTGAGACCAAAGGTTACTATGGTTAGCAGGAGAATGGCTTGACAATGATCAGGCCATGCTTTTAGGCACTTCTAAGGTTGTCATAAAATTTGCTATACTCTTGATTCTGCTTCTCTGAGGCTTAAAGGACCAGAACCTGCCTGGGAAGATAGACTACTTTTATAAGCCAATGATCCCAAGTTCACAACAGGCCAATTTCCTCCAGGGACCTCTGATCAAAAGGCAGTGCTACAAGTGACTTGAGCACTGATATTAGACCAGGTGAAAAGCTATACATCTATACAGACTCCAAAGATGCCTTTCTGGTGGTACATGTCCATGCAGTAATGTGGGAAGGAGGAGCTTTCTGACAAATAAACAATCATCTATGAAGCCAAAACACAAAATTCTACAACTCCTAGAGACAGTCTATCTTCTCAGGCAGGTTGCAAGACAACCCAAAGTGGCATGTCTTAAAGTATCCTTGGGGAATCAAAATGCTGATATAGAAGGAAGAAGGGGAGCCTTACAGCCCCTCAAGACCCTAGTCCCATTCCCAGTTTCTGAGAAGCAATTCTGGCCCTTCCTCAAGGGATGCAGTGATAAACTATAACAACATGGAAAGCATCTGTCTGATAAGCACAAGATTCTGAGTTTGATCCCTGTTTTTTTTTTTTTTTTTTTTTTTTTTTTTTTTTTTTTTTTTTTTTTTTTTTTTTTTTTTTTTTTTTTTTTTTTTTTTTTTTTTTTTTTAATCCTACATGGAAATGCTCACTAAAACTTTTCACAGGACTAAGAAGAAAACTATTCCTGAGAACCTCTGGAAGACATGAGGCTCCTCTTTAGAAAGCAAGGCTCCAGTACTGCTTCCGGTCAGATAAGTACAGTCACTAATGACCCTAATTCTCTACAGCTTAAATGGGTACCTGCACTGAGGTTCCTATTTTTAGATCTATTATGTGGATGATCTTGCTAAGGCTCTGGCTCTCAATAATTTATCTAACCTCCTTCTTTGCCATGCTCTGTTCTCCACAAGAAGTGCAGAGATCTGACCTGGTGCTCATATTTTGGTCTTATAAATGTAAAGTTTCTTTTTTTTTCTCCCATTAAACAGATCCATAGCCACTAATTCTTTGCTTGTTGTCTTTAGCTGCTTTTCTCTTCAGCCCAGTCAGTGAGCCACAATACCCCAAAGTAGTTGGAGAGCACACGATCCCCAAGGGATAAGGTCTACAGCTCCTTCCAGCTGTAAGAAGCTAGGGAAGACAGTGACCTCCACTTCCTCAGCAGCCCATGCAGTTAGGTAGATTCTGTCTCTCAGGGGGCAATGAGACAGGAAGATTAGAGTGTGGCAAAACTGGCTGGGGAAGTAGATGTGATTGGTTAATGACAAAAATCCCAGGATCAGGGCAGGCCTGATAGCTCAGAGGACTAAAGTGCCTGCTTAGACAGAGTGCAGCTCCCAGGGGTTGATCCCCCGAGGGCTGTGCTGGTCCTGCCTCGGGGTACACTGAGAGGCAATTAAGACTAGGCTTGGTGGTACATATCTATAATCTTAGCACTTGGGAGGCTGAAAACAGGAGGATCACTACAAGTCTTATCTACATAGTGAGATCCTAAACACCCTGTAGACCCTGTCCTAAATACAAAAAAAAAAAAAAAAAAAAAAAATCCCAGGACCAATGCAGAGAACAGTTCCCAAAGAGCCCTATTTGTGGACTTCTTTGGAGAACTGGAGCAGGTTTTCAGTAGGATGGCCTACATCTGACATCAGCTAAGGAGAGGACGATATAAACACAACTGAGTGTTTGCCTTTGTGTTCTCTCTTGCATGTGGGCCACTCTCATATTGTACGGTGTATTTCTTTTCGGACTTGACCCAAATTTGCCAATTTGGCCAGGATCTATCGATCCTGTTTCTTTTTGTCTTGTGTTTTTCCATTGCTGAGACAAAATACCCAAATCCAGAGTTAAAGGAGGAAAGGTTTATTTGGCACAAGGTTTGAAGAAGCTTCAGCCTATAGCTGGCAGGTTCCGAGGCAGGACGTCATGGCAGAGGGACATCACAAAGGAGAAATAGTTCGTGGTAGGCAGAAGGTAGCAGGTGGCATTGCAGCAAGCTACAAGCAAGAAACTAGTGACCCTCTTTCTGTCTCTCATATTTTGTCTTTTTTTTTTTTTTTGAGACAGGGTCTCATGCAGCTCAGGCTGGCCTTGAGCTCACTTTTGTAGCCCAGGCTAGTCTCGAACTCGCACCAATCCTCCTGCCTCAGCCTCCTGAGTGCTAGGATTACAGGCGTGAGCCACCACGCCTGGCTATCTCTCATATTTTGTACAGGCTACCTGCCCTTAGGGTGGGTCACACTCACACCTTTAATCCTAGCATCGCACTGTAAATCATTCTCAGCCTCACATTCTGGTTCTCACACTCTAATTCCAAAAAGGACCACCAATGAACACAAGGGGCTTTGTGGGGACATCTAGATACAAACCATAACACGTTTCCTACCTTTAACAAACATTTGCTGCTGTTTGTGCTTGTCTAGACTAATTCTTTACTCAGGAAAGAACCTGGAAACTACCTCCAGGAGACTCTAGGACCCAAAGCCTGGTCACAATCCTACTGGAGTGACTGAAGCCCCAGTCCTACTGGGGACCCACTAGAAGCCAATGTGAAAAACATGTCTCACTCCTACTTCTGAGCTCGCAGGGTGGTGAGGGGTGAGGCCACGGTGAGGGCTGCCCCTTGGTGGCTGTTATTGTTGACATTAGCAGACTGTCCAAGCAGAGACAAAGGACTCTAGAGGTAAGAGATGGCCCTTGGACCACAAAATGCAGATCCAGCAATTGAAAGCAATGTTCTAATGAGGAGTTAAAAGCAAGCACAGGGATTGGGTGGGGCACTAATCTGCTATAGGAAGACACGTCACTAGTCTGGCTATTGGAATGTTTTCCCCACATGCGGTGCTGTGTACCTATAATCCCAACTACTCAAGAGGTTGGGGCAGCTGGAGTGTAAGTTTGAGGCCAACGTGGAAACATAATGAGACTACATCTCAAAATACAAAATAAAGAGAAATGGGGAGGTAGAACGGTGGTAGAGGGCTTGCTTGCTGGGCATATGTGAAGCCCAGGGCGGTGAACCCCAGCACTGGAAAAATAAAAGTAAAAGAGCACAATCAAGAAGGTTACAACTTTTAATACTTCTGCAACTATATTTTAGAACAGGACAGGGTGACAGGATGGTTCATAGATATCAGTGCCATGGTTTTTTATATCCTTGAAGACTGCATTTTCAATCATTTTACACAGAGGCAAACATGTACACGATATAGAATGGAAAAACAATGTCTAAGATATAAATGCCAACTAATACGAAGAAGAAGGGTTAGTAAGCATAGATTTTCACTTTGTGGACTTCCTTGTCATCACACTCCCTCTGCTTGTTGTAGTAATAAAAGGTATTGTCCCTTCTCTGGAGTTTCTTCACATAGCCTGTCTCTGGCCAACGATCTACCTGGACAAGCAAAAACCAGAATATAAATGTTGTACCGCCATTGTACCTCACATTCCACCATCCAATAGTTAAAAGTACAACTCGCTGGCTCCCGCATTAAAGTATACAATTCAATTTGAAAGTGCTCTAACTTAAGAGTATCACACACAAAACATACCTTATGTTGCTACTTTCCTTTGTTGTTGTTGATATTATTAACTTTTTGAGACAGGGTTTCATTATGTAGTTCAGGCTGGCCTTGAACTCACTTTCTAGCTCAGGCTGGCCTCTAGAAGTAATCCTCCTGCCTTGCCCTCCTGGGTGTTAAGATTACAGGTGTGCACTACCACACCTAGTTTTGTTGCTACTTTCTGCTGTTCTCTTTTTTGAGACAGGGTCTCTCTCTCTCTCTCTTTTTTTTTTTTTTGTTTCAGAACTTTCGTTTGTTTGTTTATTTATTTATTTATTTTTATGGCTGGCTCAGCCTGCCCTGAGGGCAGGGCTGGCGCAGCATGTGGTGCTGGAGATCAAACCGCAGTCCCTGCAGCCGCCCAAGCTTTCCTAAGCAGGCGCTTTTAGACCACTGAGCCCCTTTTTTGGTCTTTTTGAGACAGGGTCTCGCTAGTAGTTCAGGCTGGCCTTGAGCTCACTTTTGAAGCCCAGGCTGGTCTTGAACTCACACTGATCCTGCTGCCTCAGCTTTCCAAGTGCTGGGATTACAGGTGTGAGCCACCATGCCTATGCCGCCTGGCTCCTGAGACAGCGTCTTGCTATGTAGGTCTGGTTGGCCTCAAACTTATACTGATCTTCCTGCCTCAGTCTTCCATATTGAGATGACAAGTTTACACCACCATATCTGGCTCATGGCCATTCTTATATTGTAATAAAACAACTAATTTAGCTTTTTTCTCTCTACAGCCCACTGTCTAGATTTAAGCGCCTATAGAGTCTCTAAAATCATAGAAACATTTGAAGTAACCTGATATTTAACTACCACACACAGCCACCTCTCTGCCTGGGCTTGGTGGCATCAGTGGGGGGAGGAGGCAATCTTAAGATGCCGCAGTGGATTCTTGTTCCTCTGCTAGGGCCCTGAATGCATGAAGAGACATCGCACAACCTCTCCTAGGAACTCAGAGCCACCTGACACGAGATTTTCCTCAACATAAGTAGTTGGGTCACTGCTCACTGGCCTCTAGCTATTTGTCTTTTTAAACCCACTGCCATCTCTGATTTTTCTTTTTCTTGGCTTGGACCTTGATTTTTCCCATTTGACCATTCCTGTGGCAGAATGGAGATCAGATCCTTGGGTGCAGCTGTCTTCTGCTCCTGTAGGGAAGTCAGCACTGTGCAGGTATGTTCAGGGGAGGAAAAGGATTCCGCTCAAGCCCAGCCCCCTGCACATGGGTAGGGATGTCCCCAACTCGTCTTCAAGTGTCACTCTATCCATCGTTCCAGGGCTCTGCAAATGACACTGGGCATCTCTGGCCTTTCCTGAGGATAGTCCCAGTCCCTACAAGGAAGCCATTTTTCTTTTCTCTAAATCCCTGTGCTCCTTTTCCTGAAGGTATACTTTGCCTTGAACACAATCTCATTATTCCTGTTACTACCCGTTTTCTTTCCAAGCTGATGCAAATAATAAAATCTATCATTCCTTAGTGCCAGTCGATTATTCAGCATTCCCTCTGTAATCACCCAGCAAGTTACCAGGAGCACAGCAAGGTCTGACCACTTTAGACATAGAATTCACTTTTAAGGGCCCAGCGGGATGGCTCAGTGGTCTAGAGCCCCTGCTTGGGGAAGCTTGGGTGGCTTCAGGGACCATGGTTCGATCCCCGGCACCACATGCTGCGCCAGCCCTGCCCTTGGGGTGGGCTGAGCCGGCCATAAAAATGAATGAATGAAAACAAAGGTTCTGAAACAAGAATAAATAAATAAATAAATAAATAAATAAATAAATAAAGAATTCACTTTTAAGTGCTATGAAAGTTCTCTCAGGTAGTCACTGCATGGTGGAGGAAACAGGACAGGAGACCTTGAAAATCATGTTCAAGGCTGTACGGTGCAAATCCTGAAGGGGCTCTCTGCAGGCCTGCATTCTTCCCACAGCTCCCACAGTTGCTGAGCTCAAGCAACTTTATCCCTATGTTTATGTCTCCTAGCATGCTTGGCACAGAAATCTGCAAAGCACTACATTTTAGAATTTCCTCTTAAAAGATTTACTTTGTCTGGGCGCAGTGGCGCACACCTGTAATCCCAGCACTTGGGAGGCTGAGGCAAGGGGATCAGTGCAAGTTCAAGACCAGCGTGGGCTACAAAAGTGAGCTCAAGGCCAGCCTGAACTGCACAGTGAGACCCTGTCTCAAAAATATACAAAAAAAAAAGATTTGTCTTCTTATGTCTGATTTCATCCCACTAGTATTGTTGGGTATTGTGGTGCAGCTGCAGGCATGATACACGTTTCATTGCCTCCTATACAATCCGGGGTCTTGCACGTCTTTCAAAACATACTAATCCTTTCTTTTATTTTTTTTTTTTTTTCCAGTGCTGGACATCAACCCCAGGGCATTACATTTGCTAGCAAATGTTCCACCGCTGAGCTATACCTATCCCTGATATCCTAAGGCAAAGTATGAAGTTTATTTTGGAGTGATAATGCTTGTGTTTTTTTTTTGTTTTTTTTTTTTTTTTTGAAAGCCATAGATGGTATGGGAATGAAAGTTGTCTTTTGGTAAAGAGACTAGAATAAAAATAGTAGCAATCAGAAGGTAGATTTATTTATTTAATGTATTTGGTTGTTACAGGTGTCACTACACAGTTTGGACTCATAGTGATCCTCCTGTTTTCAGCCTTCACAGCATTGGGATTACAGGCATGCACCACTAGGTCCTGCTTCTGTGGCTGGCTCAGCCCACCCTGTGGGTGAGGCTGGCACTGCATATGGTCCCAGGGATTGAATTGTGGTCCTGGTGCTTGCCTTAGTAGGTGCTTTAGTCCATTGAGCTATCTCATTGGCCCAAATGTCTCAGTAATAAAAATGCAAGTGATCAGCATTTTAAATTCTTTCTCACCAACTCAATATTGTCTACTAAATTAATACGTATTAAAGAGCCTGTTACATTTTAGTTTTGTTGTTGTTGTAGTATTTTAGGGAAGGATCTGTAGGGTGTTCAGGGTCTCACTACTAGATCAGACTTATAGTGATCCACTTGTTTACAGCTTCCCAAAGACTGGGATTACAGGCACATGCCACCATGCCCAGTCTCAATTGCTGACTCAGTGAACCCCAGGGACACAGCAGGCCTGGAGATCGAACTCCTGACCCCTGCACCTGCTTGCAGGGACTTTAATCCACTGATCTACTTGGCTGAACCTCTACATTTTAGTTCTAATATTAATCCTTTTTAATTTATTTTTTGATACAGGGTCTCACTGTATAATTGAGGCTGGCCTTGAACACACTATGTAGCCCAAGGGATCCTCACATTCTTGGCAATCCTCCTACCTCAGCCTCCCAAATGCTGGGATTACAAGCATGAACCACCACACCTGGTTTACATTTTAGTTCTGTAGTCTGTCATTTTATTCCTAACAACTTTTTAAGGAAATACTCAGAATAGAGACCAAAATGAGCTGAGAAACTTATACATTAATTAGTCTCTGAAAACTAGTGAATTAAAAGTTTTTAAAAAATCTAACAGATAGGAATATTTTGCTGTAGAGCTGGGACTATAGCTGAGTGGCACAAGCAAGCACCTAGCAAGTGCAAGATCCTGAGTTCAATTCCTGAACTGAATAATGAATAAAAAACAAATTCTGTGCTAGTGCAAGGTCTACATTTTGTAAAGTAAAGCTATGTCTCTGCTGTCAGGAAAGGCTAGAATGTTAAATCATTCTTTAACACTCATTCAGACATTCTTTAACAATTATCATTACACATAAGCCCACTAAGAATCTAACTTTATCCCTAATTTATGGTTAAAATAATCTGGAGGAAAGTAACAGTTATGCAACAAACCAATAATAGGTTTCCTGAGTGGGGGAATAAAGACTACTTTAGGATCCACTTACTTTATAAGACTCGAGCTGGGCATGGTGGCGCATGCCTGTAATCCTAGCACTTGGGAGGTTGAGGCACGAGGAGCGGTATGAGTTCAAGACCATCCTGGGCTACAAAAGTGAGCTCAAGGCCAGCCTGAACTGCATAGTGAGACCCTGTTCTCAAAAAGATTAAAAAAAAAAAAAAAAAAAAGACTCACTTAGTAGAACACAGTTGTTGGAATAAAAGTTCTGAAGAACTCAGCTGTGGGCCACAGATTTTCCCAATCTGCCTCACAAAGCATCTTTTGGAGTCCCAACTCTCCTCCTCTATAAAAGGTTTGCAGTAGAATTTTCTTCAGTTATTTTTTTGTTGTTTGTCTTTTTTTTTTTTTTTTTTTTAACTTTTATTTACGTTATGGTAGGCTCAGCCTGCCCTGGGATTGGGACTAGCGCAGCATGTGGTGCTGGGGATTGAACCATGGTCCCTGTGGTTTCCTAAGCCTGCCTAAGCAGATGCTTTAGACCACTGAGCTATCTTGCTGCCCCTTGATTGTCTTTAGGAATGCTTTTTCCCACTGAACAAGCTCACTTTGTATTCAAGTGTGTAGTGGCATGAATCTTACCATGGAGACTTGTTTCACTTGTTTGTATTCAATTTCATCACGGTATCCTGCTTGTTGAAATCTGTACAGATTTTCTATCTCTTCTGACCATTTTTTGGCACGACTTATTGATTTGGGTTTCACGTCAGAAGTAGCCATGACTACAGAGGCCTCAATTCTGAAAGATTTTAAAACAACATTAATAGATAAGTAACAATTTTTAAAGTCCTTTTATTTTTATTTTTATTTTTTATTTTTTGAGACAGGGTCTCACTGTACAGTTCAGGCTGGCTTGGAGCTCACTTTTGTAGCTCAGGCTGGTCTCGAACTCGCAATGATCCTCCTGCCTCAGCCTCCCAAGTGCTGGGATTACAGGCGTGAGCCACCACGCCTGGCTATTTTTTTTTTAAATTTTATTTATTTTTTCTCTTGTTTCAGAACCCCTGTTCATTCACTCATTTTTATGGCTGGCCCAGCCCACCACGAGGGCATGGCTGGCGCAGCATGTGGTGCCGGGGATCGAACCACGGTCTCTGAAGCCACCCAAGCTTTACCAAGCAGGCGCTCTAGACCACTGAGCCATCCCGCCGGGCCCTTAAAGTCCTTTTAGAATGAACAAACTATGGCAAAATTATACAGAGTTAAGAATCCCAGTAAACATATTACTTTTTTTTTTTTTTTTTGGTCTTTTTGAGACAGGGTCTCGCTGTACAGTTCAGGCTGGCCTTGAGCTCAGTTTTGTAGCCCAGGCTGGTCTCGAACTCTCACCAATCCTCCTGCCTCAGCCTCCCGAGTGCTGGGATTACAGGCATGTGCCACCACACTTGGCTAACATATTACATTTAATTTTATTTTTAGTTTTTTGCAGGACTGGGGTTCAAACTCATGACCTTGCACCTGCCAGGCAGGCACTTGTGCCACAGAGCTATCTCCCCAGCCCAACATACTACATTTTAAACATTCAATTAAAATTTTTTGAAAGATTCATGCTGTTTTAGAAAATAACTCCTTTTCCCCAAATCCAAAAACCTCTGATAAATACACATCAACTATGGGGCCTGGCAGGATGGCTCAGTGGTCTAAAGCGCCTGCTTAGGAAAGCTTGAGCAACTTCAGGGACCACGGTTCGATCCTCGGCACCACATGCTGCGCCAGCCCTGACCTCAGGGCAGGCTGAGCCAGCCATAAAAATAAATAAATAAACAAACATAAGTTCTAAAACAAGAAAAAAAAAATTAAAAAAAAAATACACATCAACTAAAATTATATTTGTCATTACGAGTAATATCCTAAAAGTTGTATACCAGTTTTGGTGTTCAAGGTAATAGCTTGCACATTTCTGAAAACATACTCTTTATTTATAACTCTTCATTAGATGTCACAATAGTCCACCAGTATTTTGTTGATTGCATTTAAAGTTGTCTCTTTTTCCTTAAAAATAGGATGCATGATCAGTAGTCTCCCTCTCTTCCCTTTTTTCTCACCAGGAAGTGATGGCTTTTCTTCTATTTGTGAGCTTTGTACAGATGTCCCTCGCACTGCCTTCCACGTGTCCAGGTTGCCATGCGCCCAATCCTGTGGCAGATCAATGTGAGAACAGGCCTACTTGCAAGCTGTATGGCTGTCATGACACCAAGGACATTGATGACAAAACAGTGCAGGAGGTCACCAACAGCCTAGGAAATTCAAACATCCTGCTCTACGTGTATGTGCCTGTCCACTCTCCAACCTCAGGGCTTAAGTATAGTTTAGCTGGGAAACAAGTGCCTAGCACATGCAAGATCCTGAGGTCATCTTATAAATCTACTCACCAAACTTTTTTTTTTTTTTTTTTTTTTTTTTTTTTTTGGCGGGACCAGGGTTCAAACTTACAACCTTGCACTTGCCAGTCAGGCACTTGTGCCACGGAGCTATCTCCCCAGCCCCTTACTCAGCAAACTTCTAAGGTCAGTTGTTTTGTTTGCATGCATTTTTAGCACTAGTGATCAAATTCAGGACCTCATGCCTGCCAGGCTCCCCGGCCCTAAACCTCTACAATCTACTTCTCGAGGATATAACCTAGTATTTGTTTCGCTCAGCTACTTCTTATCTTATTAACAAACACCATTAGTTGAGATAAAGTACCCAGAGTTTACACCATAATTCCTTGAATCCCTTTTTCTATTAAAGTATCTTTCAACTGGCTGAAACATTATAAAGTCAGACTTCCTATGCAATAGTCTTTTTAAAATTTTTTCAACCACAATGACAGATTTTCATTAGGTTCAACAGGTCAAGAAATACATTAAAGTACAAAAAGAAAAGGTACAATAATGATTGCATTGGTTAGAAATACACATCTTTGATATCATGTGAACACTGCCCCAAACCAGTGATGATGACAGATTTGAGAATTTCATGAATGACAGTCCTTTAATAAATGTTTCTACAGGGGTGGCAAATTTAGTTTTACCTGGATTTGACAGAAGGAAGGAGAGGAAATGGAAAAAAAACGTATCTGCTGAATTTCAGGTGAATGTATCTTGATTATGAATGATGCACCTAACAGAGCCTCTGTGGTTAATAAAAGATAAGCAGGGCTGCCCGGGACTGGGTAGTTTCTTTCAGCTTAATGTATCAACCATACACAAGCACTGGTGGACTTTTTTTCTATGAAAGAGATTAACTTCCTTCTAGATTTTTGTTGTATTGCTTTTCTTTTTTCTTTCTTCCTTCCTTTCTTTTTTTTTTTTTTTTTTTTTTTTTTTTTTTTTTTTTTTTTTTTTTGACACAGGGTCTTGCTACACAGTTTGGACTTGTTATGATCCTCCTGGCTCAGCCTCCCTAGTGCCGCTATAGCTGGCTCTGGGGCTGCCACAGAATGTGATACCAGGGATTGAACTTGGAACCTTGAGTTTGCCAAGCAGGCACTTCTGCTGCGTTATTGATTTAACATTCCAGAGTATGGTATTTATGTTCAGTACTGAAACCATAATTCCCAGTTAGCTAGGTGTGGCAGGGCATGCGAGCCCTCTAGAGGCTGAGGCAGGAAGATAGTCATGAGTTTGAGGCCAGCCTGGCGTACACAGTGAGTTCAAGGCTAGTTTGCACTACATTGGGAGACCATCTCAAAGATCATAATTCCTACCATTATTTGGAATTAGCTCCAATGCTTCAGATATAAACTAACTTATACTGTCATTTGAGTCATGTATTCTCCTGAAGTAACAGCAACATAAAAATTACATATTCATATTTTTCCCAATGTGAGTAACAATTTGTGTGTTGACTTAACCAGAGAAAATCAGAGTTTTTCTAGTAGATGAGCTTTGAAAAACTTTGATCTTCAGTTATTAGTTTAGATTCATGCTCATGTTGAATTTTAAGGGAATTTATTGTTATTATATTACATCTTATATAACATGTATAATATCTGGCAAGATAATAAATTAACCATGTTTCCATTAAAATCCTTGGGCTGGTGAGATAGTCAGTGGTCTAAAGTGCCTGCTTAGGTAAGTTTAGGTAACTGCAGGGACCGTGGTTCGATTTCCAGCACCACATGCTGCGCTAGCCCCACCCCCAGGGCAGGCTGAGCCAGCCATAACATAAAATAAATAAAGTTAATCATTAAAATCCTTATCCTTTAATTCTGCTTTTTTTAAATGCATTTGGTACAAGGTCTCACAACTACAGCTCTGACTCCTAGTGATCCTCCTATTTTTCAGCCCCTCCCCCCCAGTGCCAGGATTATAGGCATGTGCCACCACACCTGGTCTTGGTGGCCAGCTCAGCTAGCCCTGAGGTGGGGCCACGTGGCATGTGGTGCTGGGATCAAACCGTGCACTTGCCTAAGCAGGCTCTTGGTCCACTGAGCTATCAAACCAGGCCATTCCACTCACTTTGGTGGGAAGTTCATCATAGCACCAATGCATGGAATATGATACTAAGTAAGTTGGCATAGGAAGCACAGCCTGATGATCCATTCACACATATACATTAGGGTATCTATATAACAGAAAATATTATAGAAACATGAAAGAAGCAATCATGAATTCATAGTGTTAAAAATAACTTTAAACTGGACATGATGGCACATATCTGTAATCTCATCATTCAGAAGGCTGAGGCAAGAGCATTACTGTGAGTTCAAGGCCAGCCTGGGCTACACAGGGAGTTCAAGGCTAGTTTGAGCTACATAGTGAGACTGTGTCTCAAAAACAAGGTTCTTTTTGTTTTGTTTTGTTTTCCACAGGGTCTACAGAGTCTCACTATACAGATCAGACTTGTAGGGATCCTTCCTGTTTTTCAGCCTCCCAAGTGCTGGGATTACAGGTACACCACCAAGAAGCCCAGGGGCAGGCCGGCACAACATAGCAGGGATCAAACTCAGGTCCTTGCTCTGCCTAAGCAATATGTCTCAAAAACAAACAACAGAAAAAAACCCTTCAGAATGAGTCATGTTTTTATATGAATTTATAGGTTGAATTACATGTACTGTTTTTATAGATGAAGTATACTTTCTAAAAGTAGTGGTACTGGGGCCCAGCGGGATGGCTCAGTGGTCTAAAGCGCCTGCTTGGGAAAGCTTGGGCGGCTTCAGGGACTGCGGTTCGATCCCCGGCACCACATGCTGCGCCAGCCCTGCCGTCAGGGCGAGGGCTGAGCCAGCCATAAAAATGAGTGAATAAGCAAATAAAGGTTATGAAACAAGAAACACATAAGTAAATAAAATAAAAAAATTCTTAAAAAAAATAAAAGTAGTGGTATGATCTTTGGTTTTTGTCTTCCCAAAGGTGTTTTTGTTTTAGCCTTGGCTTATTGATATTTAATACTTCTTTGCTCATCTTCATTCAAAACTGGACCTGAATGTCATTTGTGAAGGCTTTTGTCATTTTTTTGGTCATACAGTTATGTCAGTTCACATATAAAAATGTGACATCTACCAGAACAGAAAATATGCTACATTCAATTGGACTTCTGTGGATATTACTATTTTTTCTCAGCAGAAAGACATACATTACTGTATTATTAAGCATTTCCAAGTATGTTTTCTCAAAATATCTAAAGGGAACATGAATGTTATTTTTACCACAGAATTCTCTGTGTCCACGTTAATAGTGCTATGTATGGTGGGTGTAAATTTCAGTTTTTCATCTTTCTTACATTTATTTATTTATTTATTTATTGGAGCCAGGGTCTCACTATATCATCCAGCCCGACCTTGAACTTTTGTGTGTATGTGTGGGACCAGGATTTGAACTCACAACCTTGCACTTGCCGCCAGGCCCTTGTGCCACGGAGCTATCTCCCCAGCCCCAAGGCCTTTTTAAAAAAAATAATTTTATTTATTTATTTTTTTTTTCTTGTCTCAGAACTTTTGTTTATTTATTTATTTTCACGGCTGGCTCAGCCTGCCTTCAGGGCAGGGCCGGAGCAGCATGTGGTGCTGGGGATCGAACTGCAGTCCCTGAAGGCACCTAAGCTTTCCTAAGCAGGCGCTTTAGAACACTGAGCCATCCTGCCGGGCCCCTAAGGCCTTTTATGTAGCCCTGCCTGGCCTCTAACTCATGGCAATCATTCATTCATTTATTTATTGAAGCCAGTGTCTCACTATATCATCCAGCCTGGCCTTGAACTATTATGTAGCCCTGCCTGGCCTCTAACTCATGGCAATCATCCTGACTCAGCCTCCCCAAGGCTGGGATTATAGGTTTGTGCCACCTCTCTCCTTACTTTCAATTTATCAAAAACAGTGAAACCAAAATCAGGAAAGACTGACTTAAAAATTCCTTAACTATTTCAGTGATTTGGGGAAATCCAGTGGCACTATAAGTTCCATGAGTAATGTTAGTAATATCCAGAACTCTCAGATAGGTTTCTTTTCTTCTTCTTTTTTTTTTTTTTTTGTCTTTTTGTCTTTTTGAGACAGGTTCTCGCTTGGCAGTTCAGGCTGGCCTTGAGCTCACTTTTGTACGCCAGGCTGGTCTCGAACTCGCATTGATCCTTCTGCCTCAGCCTTCCGAGTGCTGGGATTACAGGCATGCGCCACCACGCCGGGCTTCTCAGATAGGTTTCTTCTTGGCAAGTTGTGGCAAAAAGATCATAATATATTTAATCTGTATAATATTAAAGTATTTCTCCCCAATGGAGACATGGCAATACCTGACTTACTAGTTTGTGACAAGTGGATTAAGTGGATTTTATTAAACATTATTTGGGTTATACAGGTACTGAAAAAGTACTAATCTCGAGTCCCCAACCATTGGGTTTCAGTTTAACAGTTGCTGCCCCTGGCATCAAGACTGTTAGGTGTCTTTCTGCTCTTAGTGATATTAAATCCCCAAATCATCAACCTGCCTAATCTTCCAGGTCCTTCCCATTTCATCATTTCTATAAAGGGACTCTGAGCCTGGGCCAATGAATGTCCAGTGGTAACAGAAACCAAGATAAAACTTAGTATCTCAGCTGGGCGTGGTGGCACATGCCTGTAATCCCAGGACTTGGGAGGCATTGGCAGGAGGATTGGTGTGAGCTGGAGACCAGACTCAGCTTCAAAAGTGAGCTCAACGGGGCTGGGGAGATAGCTCCGTGGCACAAGAGCCTGCCTGGCCTGGCAAGTGCAAGGACGTGAGTTTGAACCCTGGTCCCACCAGAAAAAAAAAGAAAAGAAAAGAAAAGAAAAAAAAAACAACTTAGTATCTCTGGCTTCATTTTATACATCTCTCTTGGGCCCTGATTATTTAAGTGTATTAATCACTTAGGTAAGGAGGACAACGTTTATCAACCCTAATTTACTGAACCTATCCCATTGCCAAGACTAGGGTTGATGAGGACATCAACCCTAAGGCATTTTCAGATTTGTGGGGGCCATTCAACTGTTTAACTGTGTTTTCACAGAGCTCTTTTCGAGATCCCTTGGGGCAGCACCTACATGCTTTGGATTCCAAAGCCTCTCTGGACATGCACCCCAAGATGGGATCTGCCAATACTAGGTCATCTATCGCCACCTGAAACCCACTCCAAGCAGAAACAACCACCTGGAGAGAACCTGGTCGCCCTTTTGAGCCATAAGCACCTTGAGCAACAAGCAGAATCAGCCCCTAGCCTCGCCTCGTGAGAACCACCCCCTAGCAGCCCACCTACCCGGCCCCAGAGGCCGTTAGCCCTCAGCCATTCCCTGCACCGCTATATTACCGGCACTTTTGTGGCTCTGCCTGGCCTGTGGGGACCCGCATCCGGGGTTCTTACAAGTGGTAGGAGTGGCAAAGGAACCCTTTAACTAGCGTGCAGTCTCGGCTAGGATGATAACTTCCAGGGCCCCCGTTACTCAGCCGGCTCAGTGCTTCCCGTCAGGCGGGCGCAAGCACTCCCCGGCAGGGTGCGCAGCGGAGACCGAGGCGGCCCCAAAGGCACCACCCTGCTCAGGGACGGAGACGTACGAGGCGCGGCCGCCAGCAAGTTGCTGGGGTGGAGAGGGAACTCTGCACGTTAGGATTGAAGTCCTGGGCCTCCCAGCTGAGGCCTTCAAAGCCACAGGAGGCTAAATAACAAATAATTCCAGTAGAGATCAAGTAAAGACACAACCTGCCGAGAAAGGACTTGGGGGGACCGCAGCGGGCCAGCTGGTCTAGAGCAGGGAGGAGCTCGGGCAGAAGGGCGGGCTGCACGCCCTCCCACCCGCCCTGCTACCCGGTTACCCTAGCTCGGCAGGGCCAAGAGCCCTGTCCTGGGCGCAGCTCGCCGGCGGCTCGGAGCTGCTGGAGGCCTCAGCTCTGGCAGAGCGAGTTGGTTAGTCCGGGCCAACAGCCGTGAGTTCCTTCGCAGCCCTCGAGAAGTCTCCTAGCAACGTGGACTCGCTCGGACCCCGCCCTTGATCAAGTCGGGTCCCACACAGAGGTCTCTGTGCGCACGCGCGGTGAGTGGGTGCGGTGCCACTGCAGTTAGGTGGAGACGAAACGGCTGGGTGCCGGTGGAGGAGGAAGAGGTGCTGTTTGCTGCTTCTGAAACCCCAGACCCAACTCCCTAAGAAAATGTACAAGATCAGAGACCACTAGTGTTCCTGGAACTGTTCTCTCAGCTAATGGGAATTACATCTATAGCTTTGTTTTTCTAATATTATCTTTTTTTTTTTTTTTTTTTTTTTTTTTTTTTTTTTTTTTTTTTTTTTTTTTTTTTTTTTTTTTTTTTTTTTTTTTTTTTTGTCTTTTGCAGACAGGGTCTCGCTATGCAGTTGAGGCTGGCCTTGAACTCACTTTTGTAACCCAGGCTGGTCTCGAACTCGCATCGATACTCCTGCCTCAGCCTCCCGAGTGCTGGGATTACAGGCGTGCGCCGCCACGCCCGGCTTTCTTTTTTTAAATTTATTTATTTTATTTATTTTTTTTCTTGTTTCAGAACATTTGTTTGTTTATTCATTCATTTTCATGGCCGGCTCAGCCCACCCTGAGGGCATGGCTGGCGCAGCATGTGGTGCCGGGTATCGAACCGCGGTCCCTGAAGCAGCCCAAGCTTTCCCAAGCAGGGGCTTTAGACCACTGAGCCATCCCGCCAGGCCCCTCTAATATTATCTTCATCATTATTATATTTAAGTACAATCCATTTTAATGAAAAGTGATCAAATTCAAGATGCACATTTTGAAGGGCCGGGGAGATAGCTCCGTGGCACAAGTGCCTGCCTCGTAAGGTTATGAGTTTGAACCCCGGTCCCCCCACCAAAAAAAAGATGCACATTTTGAACACAGTAAATTGGAGAGGGGACGACACAAAGCCAATGGTGTGCTGGGGGCAGCTCATTAGGGCTCATGAAAACCAGTAGTTAAAAGTTTAGGAATTGTGTGAGCCGATCGTTAAGCACAAATTGTATTATTTAAAATTACATTTCATAAATGCAATAAAATGCATTTTTAAAAACTTTTTTGTTTTGGTCTTTTTGAGGCAGGGTCTTGTTATGCAGTTCAGGCTGGCCTTGAGCTCACTTTTGTAGCCCAGGCTTACACCAATCCTCCTGCCTCAGCCTCCTGAGTGCTGGGATTACAGGCGTGTGCCATAAAAACTTTTTTTAAAAATGCAGTTATTTACTTACAACTCTCACATGCATCTCCTTGGCCTGATCTTTTTCTGAGCTATAGATTGCTTGTGGAATGAGTATTCCACTCCTTGTTCAGAACAACCTCCCAAGCCTCTCCTCTGCTGAACATGGAGAAAAGTCCTCCATCCACATTGCACCTTCGGCAGAGGATGCCTGAAGTCAATGCTGTATACTTTACTTATTGGTCTCAGTAAAAACTGGGTCCCTTTGCTTCTGCTTTGCTTACTGCAGTGGAAGCCAGCAGATCCTGGTCTGTACCTTGTAATCTTCCACAGCACAGCAATCCATTTGAAACCCAGGTTAGATTAGGTCTCTCCTCAACTAACAGCCCTGCTTTGCAGTTTAACCAGGGGTTTGTGAGGCCAATAAAGCCCTGCAAGACATGTGCAGAATCTCTCCTTACTTCAGTCCCCGGAAATCACCCCACTAAGTCACACTGGCCAAACACATAGCAGGTGCTAAAGCTTCAGGTACTGAGTGTATGTGGTTCACCATTAGCAGCTGCCCCTGCTGCTCTACTGACCATGGAAGGAAGTAGCCCTGTTACACAGCTGACAGGAGGAGGTCTTTTTATTTTTGTTTTGGTTTTTAAGACTGGATCTCCCTATGTAATCCAAGCTGATCTTGAACTTGTGCCTCCCATGTCCCTGGATTACAGATGTGTGTTGTTGTCATATCTGACAATAGTGTTTGTGTTCTCTCTGTGTGTGTGTGTGTGTGTGTGTGTGTGTGTGTGTGTGTGTGTGTGGTTTTTTTTCTTTTTTTTTTTTTTGAGACAGGGTGTCATTATGCAGTTCAGGCTGGCCTTGAATTCACTTTTGTAGTCCAGGCTGGTCTCAAACTCATACCGATCCCCCTGCCTCAGCCTCCAAACTGCTGGGATTACAGACAGTAAACTATTGCTGGGTTATAGCAAATGCTTTTTTTTTTTTGTATCATGGCTGGCTCAGCCTGGCCTGGGGGTGGGGGTGGAGCTGGCGCAGCCAGGGATCTGAACCATGATCCCTATGGTTGCCTAAGCTTGCCTAAGCAGGTTCTTTAGACCACTGAGCCCTCTTGCGAGCCCCCTGTTCATTTCTTTGGATAGGCTTTATTACTTTCATTTTATAGATGAAAAAATCAAGTTTGAGAGGGGTGTAGCTGTCACCATGTGGGCCACAACAGAGTCCCCTACTTTGGCCCACCTAACTTGTTTTTGATTCCTGAGGCACAGGTAGGTTAATTAAGCACAGTTAGAAACTATGAGGACAGGATGAGGACGAAGCTACAGGAGGGTCTCACTCATACACTCTCTGTAATGATGCTCTCATCGAAGGCATGGTCAGTTACCCGAGGTGGGCCAGGGTGCAATCGAACATCACTGTGGTTCTGGCTAGGGATTCTTAGGGTTTGAGGGTCAGATGGTTCTCACCATGAGACTGTTCTTCCTGGGCAAGAAGGATGCCTTGGCTACCACGGTGGAGTGACTGCGCAAGTTCGGGCGAGGGGGCGGGGGCTGTAGTGATTGAATCAGACTCTGCTTTTCCTAGAAGGAACAGAGTGGAGAAGCGGGCTGCAGTCCACCCTAGAGCGCAGGTCCTCGGGCCCCGGGTGTCTGTCGTCCTAGCATGCAGGGGGCACATTCCCGGGACCGCAGCGAGCGTGCGCATGTTCTGCTCCCTGCAGGATCTGGACTTTGGATGTTCCAAGCCCTTCACCGGGTCAAGCCGACAGCATCTCCTAGGAAAAGCCTGGCCACCAGCAGCTCCCTACCGCAGCGTTCTCTGATTGGATTTAGCTGCGCTCAGCCGGCCAATGGAGAAACGGCGTGTAGGTTCCCGGAAGTGGAGGCCGTAGTTGTTTGCCCCGGCTCGGAGGAGGCTGGTTTAAAGTTGAACCCTCCCGGACACAATGAGTTCCTTCCAGGGACAGATGGCCGAATACCCAACCATCTCCATAGATCGCTTCGACAGGGAGAACCTGAAAGCCCGTGCCTACTTCCTGTCGCACTGCCACAAGGGTGAGTGAGCCCGCCCCGGCTCCCTCCCGCCGTTGCAGGGCTCTGAGATGGTGAGCAGGGTGTCGGCCCGGAGCCCGCAAGGCCCGCGGCCGTGCCCAGACCTGTGCTGCCTGGCTGGCGTGGACTCCAGCCGCGCCCCTACGTTGGCTGGTCCTGCCCCCAAGCTCTGCAGTAGCTCTACTGGTGGGGGCCAACCAGAGGCCCGTGAGAGTTAGAAAGTGCTTCCCCGTGTTCCTCTGTTCCAGTTACTGCGTGTAAACGATTTTCAGAGCAACCTCAAACTTCGTGCACATGCGCACTCAGGCAGTCAAGCACCGGCTGTGAATCTGACCGAGGACAAACCCCCTCCCCGTCTTAGATCTTACATCCGCGGCCAACATGAAATGTTCCTTCAGCCCTAGGATAGTGGGTGCAAATGTACCTTGTAGATGGCACCAGGCAAGCACAGTACGGTACTATGGTTTATAGGTGAAGTTTTAGGCTTGTTTAGGGATTGTCATTCTAGCAAAATTGGTTTGAGACTGGTGGCACCGTCTAGGAAGCAGCCGATTGATTCTTGGAGCTTTAATAACACTTAATTTTATAGCTAAAGCCTACTTTTGAAATCGATTATGCCAGTAAGTCACCAACTTGACGGGCAAAGCAGTTAACAATTCATTGTGCGAATTAGTACCACAGTGGGCACAGAGCAGTGGCAAACGAAGTGTCCCAGGAGCCCCTCTTCTGGTATGGACTCCACAATAGCTGGGATAGGGTGTCAGCAATCCCTGGGAAGGGTGACACGTGTAACAAACTTAACGTGCATATACATCTACATCAGGAGTATTGTACGTACGTATGTACGTATGTATGTATTTTGTCTTTTTGAGACCAGGTCTCGCTATGCAGTTCAATTTGGCCTTGAAGCTCACTTTTGTAGCCCAGGCTAGTCTCGAAGTGACACCGATCCTCCTCCTGTCTCAGCCTCCCAAGTGCTGGGATTACAGGTGTGAGCCAACACACCTGGGTGATTTCTAAGTGTATATATCTGTATTTTTGGATACTGTTTTGAAAAGTGTGGTTTCCCAGATTTCTCAGTGAGTTTGTTATTCATGTACAGGAATGCTGTTAATTTTTGAATGTTGACTTTGTATCCAGCTGCACTACTGAAAGTACTTACTTACTCTTTCAGTTTTTTCATGGAGTTTTTAGGATCTTCTATGTAGAGGATCCTATCAGCTACAAATAATAACATTTTCCTTCCTTGTTGTCATTCCTTTTATTTCTCTCTCTTATCTTATTGCTCTGGTTAAAGTTTCCAGGACTATGTTGAATAAGACCGGAGATAGGTGATATCCTTGTCTTATGCCTGATTTAAGAGTGAAAGCTTTCAATTTTCATCCATTTAGTCTGATGTTGACTGTTGGTTTGTCATAGATAGCTTTTATTAGATTGAGGTAAAGACCATATATTTTAGTTTTCTGTAGGGTTTTTATCTGATGGGTGGTGGACTTTGTCAAAGCTTTTTCTGCATCTGTACAGATGATCATACGATGTTTATCCTTGGCTCTGTTAATATGGGGTGTTATGTTTATTGATTAATAGATGTTCAGCCATCCCTGCATCCTTATGATGAGTCCCACTTGGGCATGGTGTATAGATTTGCTGCATTCTGTTTGCCAGTATCTTATTGAGGTTTTTTGCATCCTTGTTCATTAGGAAGAATGACCTATACATTTCTTTCTTGGTTGGGTCCTTCTCTAGTTTTGGTAAAGGGTAATGGCTTGCTTCCAGGAATGAGTTTGGGAATATTGCTTCTCTTACAATTTCATTACATAATTTAAGAAGTACTGGTATTAGGTCTTCTCTAAATTTCTTGTGGAATTCAGTAGTGATCCCATCAAGGAGCAGTCCTTAAACAAATTAATATTTCAGCTAAGAGAAACAAAATAGAATTTTATTTATTTATTTATTTATTTATTTAGAGACAGGGTGTCGCTATGCAGTTCAGGCAGGCCTTGAGCTCACTTTTGTAGCCCAGGCTGGTCTCGAAGTCGCACCGATCCTCCTGCCTCAGCCTCCCAACTGGGATTACAGGTGTGTGCTACGCCTGGCCCAACAAAATAGAATTTGTGAATCAGGCACCATCTAGAAACAGCAGATTCTGAGGACTGCAAGTAACAGTGTGATCTGACAGTATGTTTGTTTGTTTATTTGTCTTTTTGAGGCAGGGTCTGCCTAGGCAGTTCAGGCAGGCCTTGAACTCACTTTTGTAGCCCAGGCTGGTCTCGAAGCACTGATCCTCCCACCTCAGCCTCCCAAGTGCTGGGATTACAGGTGTGTACCACCACACCCAGCTCTGACAGTACGTTTAGAAAAGCAGAAGTGACACAGAAAAAAGTTGGCTTGGTTACAGCTTGCTCAGTCACCCAGTTTGTGTATTTCAGCCTGATGGTTTACAGTTTCCTCTGCATCCAGTGTAGCTCAGTTACTGTGACGCAGCAGGGCTTTGCTATGTTTTCAGGTTGGCCTTAACCTCACAGCAGTCTTCCTCCCTCAGTCTCCTAAGTGCTGGGATTACAGGTGCGCACCAGGGATTAAACTTCCTGTTGCTTAGGTTTGTTATCACTTAGTGAATCGACACCCTGCTGTGAAATTTACTTAACATAGGAATAATAGCATAGTTTAAGAGCTTGCTCTTCATCTTTGGAATTAGTGAATCTGGAGAAGCAACTCATTGTGACACCACTGAATGAAAACTTGATTCTTTCTACCGAGGGGTATGGTATAAGAACTTGTCCTGCTTTGTGCTCACATGTTGAGTTAGCCAGGATATAAAGTCGGCAGGGCAGGTACCCACCTTTTGCATTTGGAGGCCTCTCGCATTGACTGTGGTTTTGAGCCTTGTCAGGACATAAGAATCCTTTGACTGTGCTGTGTGTTTAAGCCCTAGTCCCCATGTGACTGTACTTGGAGCTAGGGCTTTTAGGCTAAGAGGACGTAAGAGAAGACGTAAGAGGATGGGCTCTGCTGACTACCCTGGGAGAACAGCTGCTGGAAAAGAGGTCTTGTCTGCACCCTGATCTTGGACTTCCCAGCTCCTTGAGCTGTGTGAGAGAATTTCACTGTTTTCAGTCACCCAGCTTGTGATGTTCTGTTATGGCAACCTGAGCTGACTAATGCAGAGTATCTGACAGTTTAAAGACTCTTCTAGAGAAGCAGGGATGTAAACACGTCAGCATCATCTTTAGACAACCGGAGAGTGGGCCATGGACCACCTAGGAGGATGCTACGCTTGGGTGGTCTGTGCCGAACATCACTGAGTACAAGGGGAGAGGCCGCCTGGGCTTGAGACTGGGCCTAACATTGGTGAGGACCCTTTGTGGGACAGTCAAAGGTGACTTTTCCTGGTACAAAGGAAAATCTCCCGGAAAGCAGCCTTCAGGTGCAGTTGGATCAGTTCAGCCATGTTCTCCTCACCACCAGCTAGGAGGGATCTCAGGGCACAGGGATGGGGTTCATGTGCAACAGGCACAAGGGTGCCTGCTGAGGTAGCCTGGAGCATGAGTAGAGTCCTGACCCAGCTTCCTTCAGCCCCAGTGAAAAGTCTTTAGAAACCCCACGGAGGAGTGCCCTGCTTTGGGCCACTCCCATAGGCATCAAGCCTGGGCTAGGAATGATCTGAGGGGCAGAGACCTGTGTTGGGGCAGAGAAGGGGTGTGTCTAGTCAGGGGGGTGCCAGAGTAGGTACCACGGCTGCCTTGTTTTCTTTCTTATTTTAAAATTCCCAATTATAAACTGGCTGTGTTGATGGACACCTGTAATGCAAATACTCTGGGAGGCTAAGCCAGAAGTATCAAAAGTTTGAGCCAAACTGGAACAGCTTGTTGACTAAGACTCTTCCTCAAAATTTCAAAAGGGAGGAGGTGGCTGGGGATTAAGCTCAGCAGCATAAAGGCCGTTGTGTTCAGTTCCCAGGGCCACAAGTCCACCTCACAAAAGATCCCCAATTACAAACTGAAGAATTGAAGTTGTGTGGTGGTGGTGGTGGTGGTGGTGCAATGATGGGAACTGGTTTCATCAGAAGCCTTCGGTCACTGTTGCCCAGGCCTGTGCGTACTGAGGCTTGGGAGTGGACCTGCACTCATCGTATGCTGATGGCTCTGCAGTCCCACTGTTAATGTCTTTCACTCGGCACTTGGAGGGCTGTGGGCAGGTCTGGCTGGCGACCTCCCACCTTGCCATCCCATGGCCACAGTGGGCTGAGAAAGTGATGAAAGCCATTTAGCTCAAATGGTGCCAGCAGATTTCGTGGAAACAGACTTCAGTGCTTTTGATGGATCACTTAGGTGGGAGGGCTGGATGGGTCACAGTGTAGAAGGACAGAGTGGACAGCGGCAGCTAGTGGCTGTGCCCTCAAAGGTGGCACCAGGCAGGTTAGACCTACCCAGACCGGGCTGCTCTACATATTGCTTCTGAGGGTGCCTGCCCAGGCAGCTTTTAGCAATTCTTACCTTGTGGTCAGAACAGCTCTGCTTATAGGACAAGGAGCTGGAAACCCTGTTCTCCTGGATGTGAACCTCGAGTATTTCTCTTACTTGAAACCTAAGAGACTTAAGAGACACCTCAGTTTCTTTGGGCTAAGGAAATTTTTGAAAAAGAAAATGTACTTATATTTTGTTTCTTTGTTTTTAGATCACATGAAAGGATTAAGAGCCCCAACACTGAAAAGGAGGTTGGAGTGCAGGTAACTTACTTTACTGTGTGTGCTGGCATGAACTGAATGGGGTTCTCTAGGCCCTTGGGCTTGCCAGGGTTCCCTTACATTTGCTTTCACTCAGTGTCATACTTGTACGTTTTCATCCTGTCAGAGTAGGTGAGTAGCTGTCCCATTATCTTTTTAAAATATTTAGGGCCCATGGGGCCGGGGAGATAGCTCCGAGGCACAAGTGCCTGCCTGGCAAGTGCAAGGTCGTGAGTTTGAACCCTGGTCCCGCAAAAAAAAAAAAAAAAAAAAAATATTTAGGGCCCGGCGGGATGGCTCAGTGGTCTAAAGCGCCTGCTTGGGAAAGCTTGGGCGGCTTCAGGGACCGCAGTTCGATCCCCGGCACCACATGCTGCACCAGCCCTGCTCTCGGTGTGGGCTGAGCTGGCCATAAAAATGAGTGAATAAACAAACAAAGGTTCTGAAACAAGAATAAAATAAAATAAAATTAAATTAAAAAAATATTTATTTTATTTATTTATTTATTTATTTATTTATTTATTTATTTATTTATATAATGACCAGCTCAGCCTGCTCTGGGAGTGGGGCTAACACATCATTTGGTGCTAGGGATTGAACCGTGGTCCCTGCGGTTGCCTAGCAGGTGCTTTACACCATGGAGCTATCTCACCGGTCCTTTTTAAATTTTTATTTTATTAATTTGTTTATGATGGTACTGATGCAGGGAGAAAAAACTGATCTGGGGTGGATGACTTCCAATAGGGAACCTCCAAATGATATAGGGAAAACTGATCTCCCAACCTGAAAAGTACCTGGGACCAGCTCGTGTTCTCTAAAACCGAAGAATGAATTTCAGGAACTGCTGGAGGTAATAAGCAGAACATACTTATTGAGGGAAAGAAAGCTCCTGTCCAAGAGAGGGACAGGAGGGGGGGTCCTGAGGGGATTGTCCCCAGGAAGCTGTCTTTTCCAGAGACTTTTATAGAGGAAAACTAAGTGGTGAGGTGGGTCTAAGGTTGTGGAGAAGACATGGGAAGCTGCTTATGTGGGTATGAGGTGGGACAAAACTGTAGTCAACCAATGAGATTACAAGCACCATTGCTCAGGGAAAATGCATTAAATCTGGTCTCTTCCTGTTGGAGGTTGGGTTAGTGACTCAACTGGGCTCTTTCAAGGTGATTGATACCCATTTAGAACATCAATCCCTGATGCCCATCCCTAGGGAAATATGTAGTTGCTTTTGTTTACTCTTGTCTTGAGATCTAGCCCATGGTGGAGGAGTGTTTGTCTCTAGTTGTAAAGTCACCTTGTCTTCCATGTCATCCTTGAGGGCCTGGCCCTGCCTAACTGCCTATAGTATTTCTATCTAATTTAGCTACCTACAACATTAGCAGGAATTGAACTTGGGACCTTGCATTTGCCAGGCAAACATTTATTCCACTGCACTATGTCCCCAGCACCTCCTGTGGTACCTTTACATCTTTCTTTTTTTTCTTTTTCTTTTATTCCTCTCCCCTCCCCTTTCCCTCTCCCCTCTGTTCTCTTTTTTATAATGTATTTAGCATAGGATCTACAGAGTCAGTTACACAGAACAGACTGCTATTTTCAGTCTCCTAAGTGCTGGGATTACAGGTGCGTGCCACCACACCCAGTTTCACTCCATCTCAGTGTGCCCCATGGATGGGGCTGGCACAGCATTCTGGGGATTGAATCCCGGTCCCCTCTCCTCCCCGCACTGCCCTCTCTTCTCTTCAGCTCCCCTCCCCATTTTTTCTTTCCTTCCTTTTTTGAAAGAGTCGGTCTCACTATGTAGTTCCGGTTGGCCTTAACTCACTGTATAGTTGAGCCTGGCCTTGAACTCAGGTGATCCTCCTGCATTAGCCTCCCCAGTGTTGCAATTACAGGTGTGTACCACCTTCTTTTTTTGTGTGTGTGGGACCAGGGTTCGAACTCACGACCTTGCACTTGCCCAGCAGGCACTTGTGCCTCGGAGCTATCTCCCCAGCCCCCCACCTTCTTTTCTTAAGCTCAGTTATCGGGTTCTTTTTCTTTAACCATTGCCTAAATCTAAATCTAAATTCCAAATTCTCTGGATATTCATTTGGAAAGGCTCCTTATGGTTTTTTTTACATCCAGCCTGTCTGCCCAGGGCCAGCGCAGCTGCCCCAGTGACTGCCTGAGGCTTTGGGGAACAACTAGACACAAACCATAATGACATGTTTGCCATATAAAGCTTATACTTGTGTGGACTTGGTATATGGAAATAGCACATCTTAATTCCTTTTATCCTTCATGTCTTGATCCCCTTCTCACTTGAGAAAGATCTATATCTCTACTTCCTAGTATTTTTCCCTTCCTTTTCTGTACTTTGAATGTCTCCCATAAGAAACCATGTGACATCTAAGAGCCTCTGAGTTAACAAGTGTCAATCCCAAGAGGGCAGAGGGTGGGTGCGTTGGCTGGAGGGCAGGCCCAGAAGTTCCTGGGGTTGCTGATACCACATTCTGTGAAGGCTGCCAGGTCAGGTGAGGCACCTGAATCTTCTCCTGTGCTTGGCAGAGTTGAGGATCTGTTTGTGAAGACCTAATAGCTGGAATGTGTGGTAGTCTGGCCAGCCACGGAGAGGATAATCTGCCACAGCCTTTATTTCTAACCTCTAAAACTATACTTTTGTTTTTTATGAAATTAATTTTGTTCATATATATATATATATGTGTGTGTGTGTGTGTGTGTGTAGTTAAGTGGTAGAACCCTTTCTTTCATGCATTTAGTCCCCAATACTACAAAAAATAAATGAAGATAATTACAGAATATCACAGAAAATATAAGGTAAAAGTTTCTGTTGCCAACATTCCCTTTTCTGGTGTTCATTAGTAGCTTAATGCTTAGTGGTCTGTGTCCAGATGTACTTGATCATGTACTGCATGCATGTGCATGCATATGCACATGTACACATGTGCTGGGGAGGGGCCAGGTCCTCACATGATAGGTGAGCACTGTACCACTTAGCTATGCCCCTAGCCCCCAATGCATGTATTTAACATAAGAATGGCTGAGGAATTTCTTAGGAGTCTGAAGACACAGTGACAGCTCTTACAGTCTGGAGGGGCTGAAAAGATAGAGTTCAGTGTGCAGGAGTGGCTCTCACACATTTGTGTGCCAGTGGTTTTTAAGTTACTGGGGAAAACTGTTGGTGAAATGAATGTCTCTGTCACCACCAGAGTTCATCATGAGTTGTACTGAAATTATTTTTTTGTTTTCCTTTCAGCTTGAAGGTCCACTTGTACTGTTCTCCTGTTACTAAGGAGTTGTTGCTAACTAGCCCAAAATACAGATTTTGGGAGAAAAGAATTGTAAGTTTTATTTTTTGTATAACCTTCATTCTTTGTATAGGTGGGAAGTTTTTTTTTTTTTTACTTTTTCAGACAGGGTCTCGCTATGCAGTTCAGGCTGGCCCTGGGCTCACTTTTGTAACCCAGGCTGGTTTCAAACTCACACCGATCCTCCTGCCTCAGCCTCCCAAGTGCTGGGATTACAGGTGTGTGCCACCACACCCAGCTGGCGGGAAGTATTTTTGGAAGGCGATAGAAGCACTGAAGTGTTCCCAGGCCAGCCCCTCACACACCCGTCATGCACAGAATCATCTAGAATAGCTACATTTTGTTTTATACCTGTTCAGCCATATAGGAGAGGTCTATGCTTATTTGTTGCTAATTAGATTTTCTTGTTTCTCTCAAGTTTGGTCCAAGTGCTTAGTTCTTTTTTGTTTGTTTGCATTTTGAGACAGGGTCTTGCTATGCAGTATAGACTGGCCTTGAGCTCACTTTATAACCTGGGCTGGCATTGCACTCTGGGAGATCATCCTGCCTCAGCTTCTCTAGTGCTGGGATTGCAGGCATGCACCACCATGCATGGCTAGTTTGTTCATTCACTCCCATGTATTCTAGCTTAGATATATTCTGATATTTTAAAGTGTGAATGTACGCCAGAATCGTTGCTGAGTATTTTTATTTAGATCATGCGGTGGAACCAGAAAAAAATAAACATAATTTGTGGAAGATGATAAGAAGGGGAAACAAGCAGAATAATAAAAACAGAATAGGTAACTTCCAGTTAAACTGAAGAAAGTGGATCTCTCCAGTGAGGGTAGTAAAGGAGAGGACATGGAATAGCTGTCTGACAGGAAATTCAGACTTCCAGAGAAACCCTATTATTGAATAGATTTAATTTCTGAAGTCAAAATAAGACAAGAAAACCCCAAGTAAACAAGAAAGGAGGAACAGGCCTCAAATGGAAACCCAAGGGAGAGGTAGACACAAAGGTCAAAACAAAACAGAAGACCATAGATGCAAGGTGTAGTTTACTGTCAGGGAGCAGAGTGAAGATGCCAGCTCTGCAGTTGACAAAGTAATCCTGCACACACAGAGTGGTAATGGCTGCACTGCTGGCCAGGACTGCATAGGGAGACTCATTGCAGCTGGGGCCCTGCTGTCCCTGAGCCACGGATATCTGTCTGCAGGTCTGTCTGCATTTCTCCTTGAGCACCCTCGGGCTGGTGGACTGAAGACCAGAGTCTGATCCACTGTGCATACTGCTCTCCCTCCAGGGCCAGCGGCACTCCCCAGGTTGCATGGGCCTGCAGGCAGTGCCTCAAGTTCAAGGCCAGTCTGGATTACATAGAGAATTCAAGGCCAGCCTGAACTAAATATCAATAGCAACACTTTGTCTCAAGAAAACTAAAAGTTATCAGAAGTCTCTTCTCCAAGATAAGCTCCAAGCCCCAGTGGTTTTGTATGTGCTTTATACCAAATGTTCGGAGAATAAACCATCCCTACATGAGTTGGTGTAGGAAATAATAGTAAGATAAACTGCTTAGCTTGGTTGCAAAAATAGATCATGTTAGTACAAGAGAGAAAAGCTATTTCATATGTCAATGTAGTGAAAATCCTAATGAAGGATTAGGATTAGTTTCCCTGTGTTCACTGAATGGAACAGCACTGGATACTGTAATAATGAGTGTGTTTTATTCCAGAAACTCAAGAGTATTTCAAAATATCTGCACTTATTCACTGGCAGTTTTATTACACTGGCACATTCAAAGGTGTACAACTCTTCCTTCATAAGCTGCTTATGCAGTGCCTGTCATGGAGCAGTCACTGTCCTGGTGACATAGGCCAGCCTCTGAGTAGTGAGGGAGGGCTGCAGGTCACATCTCCTGGGCTGACCCAGACTAGCACTGCAGCTCCAGACCAAGCCCAGAACACAGACAGTGTATGTCACGTAGTGGGCTGGGCATGGAGCTTGGGATGGGATGAAGGAGGAAAAACGAGTTTGCAGAGATAGAATGGTCATGTTAAAGGGCAGATACACAGGTAAGGCATTTAATACAGATTGCCAAATCCTCCTTAATGAATGTATTATTTTTACTTTATCATGTTTTCAAACCAAAAATACTTAGTACCACAGATTCAGAAGTTGTTATGTGCAGGGTCCATGATTTCTGTGCTTAACCCCCTTCAGTTGTCCCCTTCCAGAATTTACCATGAGAACCCATGAAAAACTGAACCATGTGCAACCTTTCACTTTAACAGGTAGCAGTTGAGATTGAGACTCCTACCCAGATCTCTTTGATTGATGAAGCATCAGGCGAGGTAACTGAACACTGAATGTTGTCATTCTTTTGGTGCTAACATGATTGCTCATCTTTCTCCTTAATCTTGCACACTCATTTAACCTGACCATCTTGATTCAGTCAATGGCCCATGTGGGCTCCAGTCACAGGAGCACTGTGGCCAGGTCTGAGCCAGCAGGCATTTCCCTGCCACACTCCTGGATGCTCAGGGCCCCCACGTTGGCCTGGCATATTCCTCACTGTCTGGTTCATGGGCAGCTGTCTTTCTCTTCATCTTCCCATGGTAGAAGGGGCACAGAAGCTCCCTTCAGAGGGCACAGTCCACTCACAGGGCTCCACCTTTAAGAACTCATTACTCCTGTGGCTTCCTGAGTGGCAGGGATTTCTGCCTAATTCAGTGGGCACATAATGTATCCTAACAGTGATACATTTATTTCCCATACTGAAATGATTGACATGGCATACTTTGTCAAATTTGCTTATTTTTAGAATTACATGCTAATTAAGGGAATGCCAGTAATTGATAATACCATCATCATGTTTCAGTTGTAATGCCAAGGATGTAAAATGGTGCCTTGGGTCTTGATTTGTTTTTGGTTGAGATAGGGTTTTGCTACATACTCCAGGCTGGCTTTAAACTCACAGCAGTCCTCTTGCTTCAGCCTCCCCAGTGCTGGGATTACAGGCATGCACCACCACACCTGGATGGTACTTTATGTTTTTGCAGCCATTTTGTGCATATTATCATGTTTTTCCAATTATTTTCCCAAATCTAAAAAAAAATCATACCGAAGCACATGAATTTCTTTTAGCCTTAAATTGAGAAGTAGGTGGATATAAGTTAACCATTTTAAAACAAAAAGGAAAACAAAACCGGTAGCTTAATGACCTATTCCTCTAATCTCAGCACCAAGAGGCTGAGATAGTAGAATTGCTATGAGTTCAAGGCCAGCCTGGAATACATAGCAAAAATCTGTCAAACAACACAAATAAATCAAAACAGAAAATCCTTACAGAACACCTAGAATGAAGAGGCGTTGCCCTGTTTTGTGACAAGTCTGGTTTTTATTCATTCTGTAATCTGGCTGTCACATGATGCTCTGATGCGGTTAACACTGAATATGTCTGGGGTTGTGTAAACATCGTCATGGCGAAGATTTTTTCAGATATTTCTTCTTGGAAGATCAGACATTGAATTATTGTTCTCATCAGTTTTGCATCCTTAGGGGAAAGTACAGAGCCAGGTTAGAGAGGGCTAGAAAGGAAGGAAAGAAAAAGGATGATGGCAGCCTGAACCTTGTTGGGGACCATCCTAGAGCATCTCTCTGGCTGTGCAGCCTCACAAGTGCAGGTGTACTGTGAAGCTTTCCCAGAGCCAGCGGCAGGCAGCAGGCAGCTCCTGGTGGCAGTCTTAAAGCCTCTCCTTCTGCTTGGTTTTGTGTGCACCCTGGCTTCTGTGCATTTTTTTTTGTCTAGCCCTGGCCAAGGGGAGAGAGACCTGTTTGAAAGGAGCCTTTGCGGCAAGTAACACTGGACTGGTGCTAGAGCACCTACGTAGCATGCATGGGCTGCGGGTTCCATCCATAGCACTGCAAAAGAAGATAGTAAGAATAGTGTTACACTCAATGAGGGGCATGTGTTTGAGCAATGAGGGTCCCCAGCTTTACTACTGACAGCTGGAGAGCAGCCATAGCCAGTGAGCTCTGTGTGGAAGAATGCTGTGATGTGTGGCATGGTGAGTTGGTCCTGGGCTACACATAGGCATCTTTATTTTTGCAATAATAGCACCAGTGAGGTATTCTTTTTTTTTTTTTTTTTTTTTTTTTGTCTTTTTGAGACAGGGTCTCTCTATGCAGTTGAGGCTGGCCTTGAGCTCACTTTTGTAGCCCAGGCTGGTCTCGAACTCCCACTAATCTTCCTGCCTCAGCCTCCTGAGTGCTGGTATTACAGGCATGAGCCACCACGCGCGGCTACCAGTGAGGTATTCTTATGCCGTTTGAAACACAGAACTCAGTAGTTTTTAATGTACTTGCTGAGGTGTATATCCATGTCCACAACCAGTTTTAGAATATTTTTATTTTTTTTATTTTTATTTTTTTCTTGTTTCAGAACCTTTGTTTGTTTATTCACTCATTTTTTTGGCCAGCTCAGCCCACCCCTAGGGTAGGGCTGGCGCAGCATGTGGTGCTGGGGATCGAACCGCGGTCCCTGAAGCCGCCAAAGCTTCCCCAAGCAGGTGCTTTAGACCACTAAGCCATCCCGCCAGGCCCCCAGTTTTAGAATATTTTTGTCACCTGAAAGAGAACTCAGCAGTCTCCTTCAGCCCTCCTGTGCCCAGGCCCTGCTCATCACCATGTGCCCTACCTGTTTCGTACCCTTCATTTCATTGGATCGTCCACCTGGGGCCCTGGTATCCTGCCCCTCTGCTGAGCACATATTTTCCAGTAGGTGCTGCCAGTGCTGTATGTAGCCTGGCTCCGTCCTTCCTGTGGCCCCTTGTCCTGTTGCGTTGGCAGTCAGTGTGTGTTCACATGCTTATCTGTGGGTAGACGACATTTAGATTGTTTCCGCTTTGGGCTGGTGAGCAGTCATGCTATGACCATTCATGTACAAAGCTTTGCGTGAACATGTTTTCAGTTCTCTCAACTATACAAGTAGAAGTGGCATCCCTGAGTCCTGTGGCCACTTAGTTGTAGAGTGGACCAGGGTTCCACTTGCATCCAGCACTGGAGAGGAAGGGAATGGGGAGGAAAGGCACGGTCCTAATGATAACGTCCATTACTGTTGTTTCTTTATTTTCTTTTTTAGAAGGAAGAGATTGTTGTGACTCTCTTACCAGCTGGTCACTGCCCAGGATCAGTTATGTAAGGGGGCTCATCTATTTTGCTGTGTTATTATATGTAAATATGCATTATATTTGTAGAAATACATTTTTAGGGGATGCAAAATAACACATGTGGGAGATGTGACTCTGGCATTGTCTTGAATTTTTGTTTCCAAGTTGAATGTGGGGGACTGAGTTGAGGATCAGGTTCTTGTAGTGGCATGTTCAGTGGCTGATTTCTCATGACTTCATGCTGTCTGTCATGTGGATTTCTGTCTCCATAAGCAGAAGTGAACTCTACGTGTGATTCTGAGTGCTTGTGTATTATGGGACACACACATACAAAGTCACTGTGGCAGCTTTCTGTTACTCCTACTCCAGGGAAAAGTGGCAGTTAAGTGCTTCTGGGGATGGCCTTAGAGCTGAAGTTCCAAGACACAGTGTAAGGAGTGTGTTTGGCAAGACATACTTGCTGGCGTTTAGCAAGTGTTTCCTCTTTAGGGCTTGTCTGAGACCTGAGAGTCACTAGGGTCTGTTTTCTTTCCAGGTTCTTATTTCAGGGTAGTAATGGAACTGTCTTGTACACAGGAGACTTCAGGTTGGCCAAAGGAGAAGCTGCCAGGATGGAGCTTCTGCACTCTGGGGGCAGGTATGGGACCTCATGCATTTCTGGGATCACATAAAGTGGGACCACTTGTTTTATGAAGTGTTATTGGGGCCAGGTGTTGGGGCACACACCTGGGAGCCCACTATGGGAAGCTGAGGCAGGAGGATAATGAATTTGAGTGCAAGTTGGACAGCTTAGTGACCTGATGAGGGACTCCCAAAATAAAAAAAAGAAAAAGTGTGCGTGAGGGTATATCTTAGTACAAAGTTCTTAGTACTGAAAAAAGATATTATTGCTGTTTTCCCACTGAATGCAAGCCTTTATTTCTAATGGAACTCAAACTTGATTACAGTAATTCTGATCAACGTTTCCTCCTTCAAGTAGGCTAATGGGAAGTTGTGTGTATTGATACAGGTAGTAGATTCAGAGTCACTGGATCATTCATGTGTAATCTCTATTCTGTGGAAATTATTTCTCAAGAAAGCTGATGAACAAAATGAATGAAACTTCAAGTGGAGTGGGCCATCCTGTAAAGTAACCGAGTGTATGTTTCACAGGTGCTCAATGTTGCTCTAGATGCCTGACACCAACCTTCTTTTTCAGGGTAAGGGACATCCAGAGTGTATATTTAGATACTACTTTCTGTGACCCAAGATTTTATCAGATTCCTAGTCGGGTAGGTCTGCTGGGAAAGCGGGTGACCGTGGGGGTGGTTGGTGCCTTGCTAGAGGTGTGTAGGTGACACCTGGGTCATTGCTCTCACCCCTGGTCAGAAATCTGGGAAGGTTGGGAGTGAAAGAGTGAGGGAGGGCTCTTAAAGTGTTAAATGTCTTTTAAAAATCTCACCTAGGGGGAGTGTTTAAGTGGCATTTTAGAGCTGGTTCGGAGCTGGATCACTCGGAGTCCTTATCATGTGGTGTGGCTGAACTGCAAAGCTGCTTACGGCTATGAATATTTATTCACCAACCTGAGCGAGGAGCTGGGAGTCCAGGTACTATGCTGTGAGCTTCCCTGGCCTTCCCACCCATCCACCCCACCTCTCCCTCCTCTCTGCAGCCCATGTTTGGTGGCCCTGCTGAAGCCCTCTACCCCCTTTCTCTTTGTTAATGTTCCCTCTTACTTTCATGTCATCTCTCTTTTTAAGTTTTTTTTTTTTTGTTTGTTTTGTTTTGTTTTGTCATGAAAATAAGGATTTATATCAGCTCATATTTATTTTATAAAGGGCTGGATTTCATTGTGGTATTTTTGTACATGCCTGTAATATTTTATGGAGAGGATGGAGTTTTTTGTTTGTTTTGTGGTACTGGGCATTGAATTCCAGGCCTATGCATTGAGCTATATCCCCAGCACCTTTTAAAATTTTCAGTCTGAGATAGTCCCTCGAAGTCACTAAGCTGCCCTGTCTGGCCTCAAGTTCACGGTGTTGCCTCAGCTTCCCAAAGTGTTGGTCTTGCAGTGTTGCTACAAGCCACTGTGTGCTGCTGTGAGGATGAAGTTTTTATAATAAGGCTGAACCAAGTGAAGTCCTGGGACCAGTGAGATATTTAAATTCCATTTTGTGCTATTTAGATTCCTGAGCCCAGTTGTAGATAAGGTGTTTTAGTAAAGTTAAGGACTTAAGGGGCTGGGGAGAGAGCTCTGTGGCACAAGTGCCAGCCTGGCAAGTGCAAGGTCATAAGTTCGAACCCTGTTCCCGCCAAAAAAAAAAAAAAGATTTAATTTTTCTGCAGTTTCAAAAGTTCCTCCTTTTTTCCCTCATTTCTCTTTATGTCTTTTCTTTTTTTTTTTTTTTTACTGTCCTTATTTCATAAGCCCCATTTTTCTCAGCTTCTTTCTTGTTTCTGTCCTTCTGGACGAAGGCGTTGGTATCAGATTGTCTGTTTTCCATTTCAGGAAGGACTTGTCTTTATGCCAAGATTGCCTTTCTTTGTGTTTTTTTTCAGAACTGGGGATCAAACTCAGGACCTTGCACTTGCCAGGCAGGCACTTGCATCACAGAGCTATCTCCCCAGCCCTTTGTTTTTGAGGTTAAAATTGCCTTGTAAATTAAAGTCACATTGGTGGTGGATCATGTCCTCACACTTACATGTGCATAAATTCACCATCTGGTTGTGTCCTTGTGCCTGCCTTGGGGACGTATAGCAGTTACTTGCCAGTCCTACACTGATGATACATCTCTGTGGCACACACTCTGCTTCAGGACCCTGGGCCAGGCTAAGAAGCGGCTTCTTAGGTGAACCCTCTGTTATGTTTGTGAATCCCTTTGGGGATGGCTTTGGATGAGTCATTTTATTTTATTTTATTTATTTATTTATTTTTTGTCTTTTTGAGACAGGGTCTCATATGCAGTTCAGGCTGGCCTTGAGCTCACTTTTGTAACCCAGGCTGGTCTCAAACTCACACCGATCCTCCTGCCTCAGCCTCCCAAGTGCTGGGATTACAGGCGTGCGCCACCACGCCCGGCACGGATGAGTCATTTTAAAAATGGAGAAAAATGAGGCTTTTGACTGAGGGATGTCAGTAATCATTGGTGGCCACTTCTCCATTCTTCACTCTTTGGTGCAAATAAGGTGCAAATAAGTTTCCAGACATCTCTGTGTATGTTTCACAAGTTATTCCTTTATCTTTTTGTGAGGGGGTACCAGAAAATGAATTTTATTTATTTATTTTTTGAATTTTTGTGTCATTTTTTTCAGACCATAATTTTTAAAAATACTTTTAATAAGAAATAACAATATGATAGTTTCAAAACACGTTAGTAATATATTTGCAATAAATGACACATTGCATATTGTTGTTCTCATAGTAGTTATACAGAGCACAGGATGTGGACATGATAAAATTTCTAATCAATAGTGGTAAGGAAAGGAAAAAAAGAAAAAAATTTCTTCTTTTTGAATTGAGAGGATGTAGTTTTATATACATAGTCCAGTGTTCCATAATTGCATTGGGTTACTTGTGAAACTGACAATATTGGAGGCTATTGATTTAAGCCTCTTACAG
>PVJA010013491.1:37562-49570 GCA_004027025.1 Myocastor coypus
TCAAGATTAACTTTGGAACCATGTTCAGTACTTTTTTTTTTTTTTTTTTAATAATAAAATTTTATTTTTTCCAAACGTACACCTGGGTGAACCTGTTTTGTTTTGCTTTTGTTGGACTGGGGTTCCAACTCATAACCTTACACTTGCCAGGCAGGCACTTGTGCCACAGAGCTATCTCCCCAGCCCCTGGGTGAACCTGTTCATCATGCATCTTCACCAGTGGCAGGGGCATCTCCACCCTTGCTATTTCTGGTATAAATAACTTGAGCTCTGTGCTTTGAGACCAGCTTGATAAGCCCTTTACTAAGGAGCTCCTAAAGGGCTGCTCTGGCCAGTGACCCACGGATCTTCAGTCTCTCAGAGACCACAGCGGGTGTTATAAGTTTATAGTTGGGGACTTCCTTACAGAGTTTGTCGTAAGTAGCTTTATCAAATAGAACCAGATTGTTCAGCTTGTCCCGGACTTTGCCTTTGGACCACTTCTTTTTTTTGGCCTTTCCCCCAGATTTGTTCACTGGGTCTTTGTCTTTCTTAGCCGACTTTCCAGCATCTTTCTTCTTCTTGTCGTCTTTGGGCGGCATCGCGGAGGCTGGAGTGCAGTGGTTACCACTGCTGGCCCGTCAAGATGTCGGACAGAAAGGCAGTACTTTTTTTTTTTTTTTAAATTTATTTATTTTATTTATTTTTTTGTCTTGTTTCAGAACCTTTATTTGTTTATTCACTCATTTTTATGGCCGGCTCAGCCCGCCCCAAGGGCAGGGCTGGCGCAGCATGTGGTGCCGGGGATTGAGCCATGGTCCCTGAAGCCTCCCAAGCTTTCCCAAGCAGGCGCTTTAGACCACTGAGCCATCCCGCCGGGCCCCAATGTTCAGTACTTTGTAGAACTGTTGTCATTGTCAGCCTTTGGGGTGAGTCATGGCCATTGCTTGACTAGTTTGCTTTCTGTGAAGCCTGAGAGAATGTTTTTTCTCTAGGTGACTCTCCTTAGACACACTATAGTTCATTTATCCCTTTCTTCTGAGGTCCCATAATCTTGACCAGAAAATTTGGGACACCACTGAGTTAAAGGATGTTACAGCACAGGTTCTCTTATGTCCTGAGTCCTCACTGACCTTAAAGGGCTAGGGCCAAAATGTTGACTATCTGTGTAGCCCTTCTTTTTCTCCAATTTTTGGTCAGTTAACTTACATTCTCAACCCTCCAGCAGAGAAGCTTCGTGATACTATTACTCTCAGTAGTAAACAATAAGCCAGCAGAATGGAACACTGGCTAAAGAAGCTAAAGCAACCACTACCCTTATATTTGTGTTTTAAAATACTCATCTTAGTTGACAGTTATAGAGCAGTAGTTTGTGTGGCGCACACTTGTAAGCTTAGCACTCAGCAGGCTGAGGCAGGAGGGGCTGAGGCAGGAGGATTGCTACAAGTTTGAGGCCAGCCTGACCTACATAGTGAACTCAAGGCCAACTTCAATTACACAGGGAGGCCCTGTCTCAAAAACAAACAGGGCTGAGGAGATAGCTCAGTGGTCTAACTGCCTATCTGACAGGCACTAGGACCCAGGTTTAGTTCCTGGTACCACATGCTGTGCTGACCCTGAAACTGGACATGGTGGCACATGCCTATAATCACAATGCTGGGGAGGTTGAGACCGGAGGATCACTATGAGTCTGAGCTATGTAGCAAGACCATGTACCAAATAAATAAGTAATTAAACATACAGCCACCCGAAAACTTAAAAAAAAAAAAAAAAAAGTTGGCACAGTAATTTGATATTATTTTAACCTGTTACTCAGAAATCAAAATGGGAATGCTTCCTTTTGTCACATCTTAATCCTTTTTTTTTGTTATTAGTGGTACCAGGGAATCATATCTTAATCCTAATATGAATGTAGGTCTTTTTCATTTGCTTTGAAGTACTTGGAAGAGAAGTTTAAGTAAATATGACAGGTGGATTTAAGGCTTTAAAATGAGTCAGCCTTGGACCTAGGAGCGGCCACAGCATGAGCAGCATTTGCATGGCCTCCTTGACCTAGTGAAGGGAGTAGTGGGGGCCCCTGGGCCCTGCTCCAGAGTACACATTCTTCTCTGGGGCGTGCCTTTGAGAGGAGGGAAGACTACCAAGGTCAGGATTTAGAATCAAGCCTGAGCGATATGCAGAGTGCACACTAGTGAACAAGATGACAGCCTCTTGACAGAGTCAAGAGAAAGACAGGATGTTAACTCACTACCTCCCCACTGCCACCTCCTCACCCTTGCTCAGTTTACCCTTGGAAGTCCCTTCAGGTAACAGCATGCTGTGTTATTCTCTGTAGGTTCACGTGGACAAACTAGACATGTTTAGAAACATGCCTGACATTCTCCAGCACCTCACCACGGAGCGCAGCACCCAGATCCACGCCTGCCGCCACCCTAAGGTAGCTGTGAGACAACCATGCCTGTGGGATGTGTGGGACCCATAAAAATCCAGTTTGAACAAGGAACCTTGGATATTCAGTGAGGAGGCTTCTCACTTCACTGATGAGAGAACCGAGGCTGTGGTCCAACCCAGATTGAAAGCTGGCTTCTATTAACCTACACCTCAGTTAGCCATGGACACAGGTTCTTAGAGATGTAAAATTTACTTCTATATATTTGAGAATGTAAATTTACTTGTAATAAAATTATAGCACAGGGACAGGAACCGGCTTTCATCCACAGCACCATAAGCCGTTCGGGCACCACCTTTGGGGCCTGCTGAGGCAGCAATTGAGACTGGGTGTGGTGGCTCCAGCCTGTAATCCTAGCATGTGGGAGGCTAAAAACAGGAGGATCATTACAGAGTCCAATGTACATAGTGAGACCCTGTACACCCTGTATTAAATACATTTTTTTTTAAAAAGAAAAATTATAGGAGCCCAGCAGGATGGCTCAGTGGTCTAAAGCACCTGCTTGGGAAAGCTTGGACGGCTTCAGGGACCTCGGTTCAATCCCCAGCACCACATGCTGCGCCAGTCCTGCTCTCGGGGCGGGCTGAGCCGGCCATAAAAATGAGTGAATAAACAAACAAAGGTTCTGAAACAAGAAAAAAATAAACAAATAAATAAATAAAAATTAAAAAAAAAAAAAGAAAAATTATAAGGTGTTGTAGCTTATAGTTTAAGTGAACTTTTCATGGACTGATAGGTCTGCACTCATGCAAAGATCTACAGGGTTGTCTTGAGTCAGCACAGCTCCGGAATCCCCAAACCCAGGTTGAGAAGCTGCTCCTGGCCTATCATCCTTTCCCTCTGCCGGGCTAACCCAGGAATTTCCTAAACTCCACTCCTAGCTCAATCCTGTAAAAGCTCCAACCTGTCTCCACATCAAGTCTCTGGCTTCTCTTTGGCCAACCTCTTGTGCCTAGCAATGATGATTCCTTCACTTTCACCTGCTTTTCTTTTGACACCTTCCATTTATTTTGGAGTGTATCTTTTTTTTTTTTTTTTTGTACAAGGATTAAACTCAGTTTCTTGTATTTGCCAGGTAGGCACTTAAGCCACCAAACTATCTCCGTGGCTGTATTTTAAAAATTTTTTATTAGTACATATCTGCCATGCATAATGATGACATTCAGCAAGGGAATTTGTACCTGTACATCATGTCTTAATTCCTCTTTTTCCCATTTTCTTCCTCTGCTTTTACCCTTCTCCCCTCCTCACAGATACTTTATTCCTTATTTATAGAAGAAAAACAATGTGATACTTCAATTTGTATGTTTGATTTATTTTACTTAAGATTATAGTCTCAAGGCATATCTATTTCCTGTTAATACCTGGGTCAAATGGGACCTCTAGTCCTAGTTTTTTGAGGAATCTCTACACTGATTTCTACAGAGGTTGTACTAATCTACACTCCCACTAACATTTGAAGAAGAGTTCCCTTTTTGTTTTGTTTTAATCATAAAGATCTCTCTAAATTCATATATTTTTTATTGATTTATTTTTTATTTTAGTACAGGGTCTCGATCGGACTCGTAGTGATTCTCCTGTTTTCAACCTCCCAAGTCTGGGATTACAGGCACAGACCACCTCAGTGTTGGTAATTCATATGTATCTAGGAATCTGTCCATTTCTTCTTTCAAAGTAATACTGATAGACATTCTGGAATTCTGCAGAACCTTTACTCCCAATTTGTGGATTAACTTTTCTTTTTCCTTTTTTTTTTTTGGATAAGGTTGTCTGTTTTTATTTAATCTTTCAAAGAACCAGCTCCTTTTTTTCTTTGCTTTTTTTTGTCTTTTGGAGATAGGGTTTCACTATGTAGTTGAACTATATTTGTAGCTCAGGCTGGCCTCAAACTCACAGCAATCCTTCTGCCTTAGCATCGTGATAGGATATCACAGGTGTGTACCCCCATATCCAGCAGAATCAATTCTGTTGGAGGACTGAACTTCTTTGTGTTGTTTTCTTTTTCTTTCTTTTTTTTTTGAGACAGGGTCTCTCTATGTAGTTCAGGCTGGACTTGAGCTTACTTTTGCAGCCCAGGCTGGTCTCGAACTCACACCAATCCTCCTGCCTCTGCCTCCCGAGTGCTGGGATCACAGGTGTGGGCCACCACGCCAGGCTCTTTGTGTTGTTTTCTTAGTCTCAATTGTATTCATTTCTGTCCTGATCTTCTTACTTTCTTTCCTTGTACAAAGGTTTGACTTGTTCTCTCTCTCTCTCCCTCTCCCTCTCTCTCTCTCTCTCTCTCTCTCTCTCTCTCTCTCTCTCTCTCTGTTGGATCTTTATTCATTATTTTTTATTTTATTTATATTTGTATTTAGTGTAGGAGGGGGAGTGTACAGGTTCTCACTACACAGACCAGACTCATAGTGATCCCCCTGTTTTCAGCTTTCCAGGTGTTGGGACTATAGGTGCACCACCATGCTCAGTCTCAGTCACCATCTCAGCACTATCTGGCTGGCCCTTTGATTTGTTCTTTTTAGAAGTTTGAGGTTCACCATTAAGTTATTTGAGCTCACTCAGTTTTTTTTCTTTTTATTTTTTAAGGAATACAAGATAGTAAAAAAAAGTAATACAAAATTTCATTAAATGAAGTAGGAATTCGACAGTGGTTGTTGTATTGCATAATGTTATCTTCAAATTAATTGTTTAGGTTACCACATATAAACCTGCAAAATTGATTAAAACAATAAGAAATTAAAAAGGAAAGAAAATGTTAAAAAATTTAAGTATTAACTGTTCAATAGATTAACAGAAATCAGCAGAATAATTATCCAAACTACCCTGCATCTGTACAGAAATACATCTTTTCCCCTTTTTTCTTTTGTCCTTTTCCTCAGCCCAGTTTTCCTTTCCATTGAACAGATTCTTTCCCTTTTAAAGTATCTATTGTGCCTGGCAGATTTTATTTAGTCTTTCAGGTTCTCAAACTAGCGAGACAATGTGATATTTGCACATACAGGCCTGATCTGATTTATTTCATTTACCAGTAGTCTCTAGCTGCATCCATTTACTTATAAAAGCCTCTTTTTCTTTTCTTTCTTCTTTTTTTTTTGTCTTTTTGAGACAGGGTCTCCCTATGCCGTTCAGGCTGGCCTTGAGCTCACTTTTGTAGCCCAGGCTGGTCTCGAACTCACACTGATCCTCCTGCTTCAGACTCCCAAGTGCTGGGACTACCTAGGCATGCACCACCACGCACGGCAAGCCTCTTTTTCTTTTTCTTTCTTTCTTTCTTTCCTTTTTTTTGTTTTGTTTTGTTTTTGTGGAACCGGGGATTGGACTCAGGTTCTTGCACTTGTCAGGCAAGTGCTTATTGTACTGAACCATCTCCCCAGCCCCAAGCCTCAAATTTCTTTTCTTTTCTTTTTTTTTTATAGCTGAGAAATACTTCATTGTATAAAAATACCACATCTTTTCTTTTTCTTTTCTTTTTTTTTTTTTTTTAATCCATTCCTCAGTTGATGAGCATTTAGGTTGTTTCCAAGATTTAGCTATGACAAATTGCACTGCTATATAAACATGGTATACATAGGTCACTATGGTATGTTTTCAGTTCTTTTAAGAAAATACCTAGGAGGATAGCTGGTTTGAATGGGATTTCCAGTCCTAGCTTATCGAGGAATCTCCATGCTGATTTCCATAGAAGTTGTACCCATTCACACCAACAGTGGTCACTCCATTTTTCTGCTGTGGGAATTCATCACTATAAACTTCCCTCATAGAACTGCTTTTATTGTGTCCCATAAATTCTGATATGTTATAATGATGTTCCCATTTTTGAAAAAATGTATGTAGGGTCTACAGGGTCTCACTACACAGATAGGACGCGTAGTGATTCCCCTGTTTTCAGCCTCCCAAGAGCTGGGATTACAGGCAGAACCACCGTGCCCAGTCTCAATCACCTTTTCAGAGTGCCCCGGGGGCAGGGTTGGCATGACATGCTGGGGATTGAATCTTGGTCCCTGTATCTGCCTAAGCAGGCACTTTTGATCTACTGAGCTATCTGGCCAGCCCTTGTTTAATTTAAGTTTTTAAACTTTTTTTTGTATTATGGCCGGCTCAGCCTGCACTGAGGGTGGGGCTAGTGCAGCATACAGTGCTGGGGATCAAACTGTGGGCTCTGCAGTTGCCTAAGCTTGCCTAAGCAGGTGCTTTAGAACACTGAGCTATCTTACCAGCCCTAGACCTTGTTTACTTTTAGAAACTGTCTAATTTCTTCTTCAATTTCATCTGTGAGCCATTGATTGTCCAGGAGGGTATTGTCCAATTTCCATGTATTTATGGAGTTTGTTTTGTTTTGTTTTGTTTTATTATTATTTTTTTTTATTTAAATTTAACAATGGTTGTATTACATATTTTCATCATCAGATCAGTTTAGATTAATAGATATAGGTATATAAGATTGATCAAACAATTAAACATTAACACTTTCAATAAACATTACTTTTTTTTTTCTTTTCCCCTTTCTTTTTTTAACAGTGACACATTGGATATTGTCCTCAGAGTAGTTCTATAGAGCACAGTGTGCAGGCATGACCCACCTTCCTATTGATGTTGCTAAAAAAAAAAAAGAAAGAAAATTCTTCTCTTTGAACTAAGAGGAAGACAGTCCAATGTTCTATAATTGCAGTGGGCCACCAGTGTGTTTTGTTTTTTGATGGAGGATTGAACTCAGGACCTTGCACTTAGGCAGGCAGGCACTTATGCCCCTGAGCTAAATCCCCAGCCCAATTCCATGTGGTTATGTAGTTTTTCTGGTTTCTTTTGCTATTGACTTCCAATTTCATTATACTGGTCTGATAACATGTATGGGATAATTTCAGTTTCTTTACATTTACTTGAGCATGTTCTGTCAGCTAGTATATGATCTATTTAGAGAAAGTCCCTTGTGCGCTGCTGAGAAAAATATGTATCTTTTTTTTGTTTGTTTGTATTCCTAGGGAAGGATCTACAGGGTGTTCAGGGTATCACTACTATATCCTACTTGTAGAGATCTGCCTGTTTACAGCCTCCCAAGAGCTGGGATTAGTAGCGTGAACCACCATGCCGTCTCAGTTGTCAGTCTCAGCCTCCGGGGGCGGTAGTATGACATGGCAGGCCAGCAATCAAACCCCCGGCCCCTGGGCCTGCTTGTAGGCACTTTAATCCACTGAGTTATTTGGCTGGCCCTAAGAACATGTATCCTGATATGGGGTGGAACACTCTAAATATGTATAAGTCCATTTTTGTTAAAAGGTTTGGTTCAGCTCTGATATTTCTTTTTTTGCCTAGTTGATCTGTTTGTTCATGAAAGGAGGTATCAAGTGCTTATCTGAGTTTTCTTTCTTTCTTTCTTTCTTTTTTGTCTTTTTGAGACAAGGTCTCACTATGCAGTTCAGGCTGGCCTCGAGCTCACTTTTTGTAGGCCAGGCTGGTCTTGAACTTGCACTGATCCTCCTGCCTCAGCCTCCCAAGTGCTGGGTTATATGCATGTGCCACCATACCAGGCTTGAATTTTCATACTTGTTTTATATAGTTGGGTAAGCCAGTATTTGGTGCATATATACTTACGATTGTTTTCTTTTTCTATTGGATTGTTCCTTTGGAGTGACTTTCTTTGACTCTTCTGATCAGAGTTCAAATAGAGTAACTACCATGGCTTTTCTTCTGGAAAATCCTGTCACATGGAATATTTTTTTCCCTCATCCTTTGACTTTCAATCTATGATTTTTTAAAATTAACTATATTTCTTATATGCCACATATTGTTAGATCTTGTTGTTGATTCATTCTGTCAGTCTTTTTCTCCTGATTGTTTCCTTTTTTTTTTTTTAGTACCTGGTGTCAAACTCAGGCAGGACCTTACTCTTGTAATATGGCAGGCATTTATGCCACTGAGCTATCTCTCCAGCCTTCTTTCGATTGTTGAATTGAGACCATTCACTTTAATTAAGACCACTAATTATTTCCTTGTTGTTTCTTTTTCCCCCATTGTATTTAGTTGCTTGTAGATTCAATGCAGAAAACTGTGCCTTGTAGATTAATTCTATTCAAATTATTAGAATTGCCTTTTTGTAGTATGTCCCTCGGAACTTTTTTTGAATACTGGTTTGATGTTCAATATTGCTCCAGCTGTTCTTTTTTTGGCTTTTTTTTTTTTTTTTTTTTTTTTTTTTTTTTTTTTTTTTTTTTTTTTTTTTTTTTTTTTTTTTTTTTTTTTTTTTTTTTTTTTTTTTTTTTTTTTTTTTTGAGACAGGGTCTCGCTGTGCAGTTCAGGCTGGCTTTGAGCTCACTTTTGTAGCCTAGGCTGGTCTTGAACTCACAGCTATCCTCCTGCCTCAGCCTCCCAAGTGCTGGGATTACAGGCGTGAGCCACCACGCCCGGCGACTCCAGCTGTTCTTTATCATGCAAGTATCTTATTTCTTCACCAGTTTTGAAAGATAACTTTGTGGAATGCATCCATCTGGCTTAGAGGTTGTTTTCTTTTAGGACCTAACAAGCATACTTTACATTTGTGTTGAGAATTCTGCTGTGATTCTGACAGGCTTTTCTTTATAGATATGTTTATTTTCTTTAACACCTTGCATTTATGTGTTTAATCTGTTTGAGACAAGGTGTTGCATGCAGTTCAGGCTGGTCTTGAGTTTACTTTATAGCTCAGGTTCGTCTTAAACTCTCAGCAACCCTCCTTCCTCAGCCTCCTCAGCCTCCCTAGTGCTGGGATTATAGATGTTTGCCTACATGCCCAGCTCTAACAACTTTTAATATTCTGTTCTTGTGTTGAATTTCTGGAATCTTGACTATTACATACCTTAGATTTTTTTTTTTTTTTACCTGATTCTGACTATTTTGGGTTCTATATTCTAAATTGTTTTGATTTTTTTTTCTCAAGAGATTTACTCATTTATTTTGTTACTTTTGCTACTATCTGTTCAGAAAGTTGAGCTGGGTGGCTTTTGGTTTCTTCTACCTCAAGTGTCTGCCAGATTAGCTTTGGATTTGTTGAGTTATATGTTTCTTCTGTGTTTATTATTGTTGTTTGTTTGTTTGTTTTGCTTCTTGGTTTTGTTTTCTGTGTTGAGACTTACAAATTGTTGACCATAGGTAGCTTTAGGAAATGAATCATTTTCAGAGATTTACAGAAATTCAAGTTAGACTTGGCCTTTGGTCATGATGGTGGAGTCTGAGCCATTTCACTTATAACACTCTGGGAGTCTCTTGCCAGCCTGATTGTGGCTGCCTGACCATGGACGTCTCCTATGGTTGCCTCTCACCCAGTCACCTTGGGAGTTTAGTACTGGGAGTCCTGAGATGACACCAACCCACAGCTGCTCCCATTTCCATGTTTAGTTGGCCCCTCCCTAAGTGGTATCCAGCCAGGCCCTCTCTGAAGGGATATGGCAGATGCGTAGACTAGAGTCACTCATGCGCTTTCATTGTGCACAACATCTACTGCCGCCAGAAGACCTCTGGGTTCCCCTGCTTGCACTGTGTGTTTGTAGATTTGATCTTCTTTCTTTTAACTAGGTAGGAACTGGGGAGAAAGTATAGATTGCCTTTCATTTCTGTGCATTGTGGCCTGTCTCTTCAGTTTTTCTGTAGGCTTCAACTTTTCCAACTATTCTTCCTGGGTCCCCTGCATTCACCTCCCTTCCACTCTTTTCTTTTTTTTTTTTTCCCAAGTTGTTATTTTCCAGTGGCTAGATTCCAGATCTTGGAGAGGCTGATTTATGGCTGTTTACTGCTACGCCATCTTTCTGAAGTCTCCATTGATTTTTTTTTTTTTAAAAGACATGGTAATGCTGTGAAGTTCAGGCTAGCCTTGAACTTGCTATATAGCCCATGTGGACCAGGAACTGTCAGCAGTCTTCTTGCCTCAGTCTCCTAAGTAATAGTATTATAGGCAAGTGTCACTACATCCATCTTTCCTGCCATTTATGTTGTTTATTTTTCAGTCATGCCCAAAGTTTATTTGAAAACTAAGGGGTTAAAGAGTAAAGGAAAACTCCAGAGAGAACATGGGCTGAACAAAGAAGAAAAGATAAAGGCAAAAGCAAAAGTGCTGGTGTAGAGATTCATGATAGAGGCATCTTCATGGAAGCCCGCGAGAAACTCCACATAAGGGCTCCTGAGAGTTACTTGCCATTTGTTCATCATTTGTGTGGCATTAGGGACTGAACTCAAAGCCTTGTACATGCCAGGCCGACTTACATCCCTAGCCCTTGCCTTTTATTTTTGAGACTTACATCCACATTTATGTTTCTTGTATTCATTTGCAAAGTATTCAGGTACAATTTCCTTCAACTTTTTTTTTTAAACTTTGGTTTATTGTTTTTAAACCTTGTTTATTTATTTGCATTATAGCTGGCTCAGCCTATCCTGGGGGTAGGGCTGGCACAGAATGTGGTGCGGGGAATTGAACCGTGGTCCATGTGGTTGCCTAAACTTTCCTAGACAGGCACTTTAGACCGCTGAGCCATTTCTCCAGCCTAAACTCTGTGTGAGATTTTTTTTTTTTTTTTTTTTCAGGACCAAGGTTCGAACTCACAACCTTGCACTTGCCAAGCAGGCACTTGCGCCACAGAGCTGTCTCCCCAGCCCTCCCTTCAACTTTTGAGAATTTTGTGTGTTTTTATTTATTTTTAGTTCTTTTGGTACAGGATCCCACTACTCAGCTGGGCTTGTACTGATCCTCCTGTGTCAACTTCCCCAAGTGCAGGGATTATAGGCATATGCCACTGCACCTGGTTTCTGGGCCAGCACAGCATGTGTTACTGGGGATTGAATTCAGGTCCTTGTACTTCCCAGGCAGGCACGTAGATGGCTGAGCTATGTGTCCTGTTGCAAAATGCCAGGGATCCTGGCTTCCAGGCTGAATTTTCCTTTATCATTCTCTTTTCCATTTTAATTAAGGCTAATTAGTTACCTTCAAATGCAGTGATATGACTGATCATAATTTCCTTCTAAATTGTAAAATATTTTATTCAAATGCTGAGTAATGTTTTTAGTAAGCACAGCTTTTATAAATTTAGCTCATCATTGTGGCAGTAATATCAGCTTTTTTGTTTTTTTTTTTTTCTTGTCTTTTTTTTGAGGCAGGGTCTCATTATGCAGTTCAGACTAGCCTTGAGCTCACTTTTGTAGCCCAGGCTGGTCTCAAACTCACACCAATCCTCCTGCCTCAGCCTCCCAAGTGCTGGGATTATAGGCGTGAGCCACCACGCCCAGCAATATCAGCTTTGTTACCTAAAATCCTTTATTTGCTTGGCTCTTGTAATAAAGCATGATTTTATGCAAAAATAAAATTCTTATCAACAACATGGAATATTCTACTTAAGGCCATTGCAATAGATATAGCTACAGGTAAGAAATAACCTTTAAGAATTGGTAAATTACATATTTTAACCTGTGTTTATGGATATAATCATTTTGTGCCGGGTGTGGTGGCGCACGCCTGTAATCCCAGCACTCAGGAGGCTGAGGCAGGAGGATTGGTGCAAGTTCGAGACCAGCCTGGGCTACAAAACTGAGCTCAAGGCCAGCCTCAACTGCATAGCGAGACCCT
>PVJA010013492.1:0-49331 GCA_004027025.1 Myocastor coypus
GGGGCAGAGGGGCGCAGGGGCTTACCTGCGGCGGGTGCGCAGGCTCAGCTCCCAGCGGTCTATTAAAAATATTTTAATTTTGAAAAGAGGGAACTGAAGGGCCAGCCAAGTAGCTCAGCAGACTGAAGTGCCAGCCTAGGCAGGTGCAGGGACTGGCATTGAATGCATGCTGTGCTGGGCCCCCTCCTGGGGCATGCTGAGATGGTGACTGAGACTGGGCATGCTGGCGTACACCCCTAATCCCCCACCAGGAGGCTGAAAACAGGAAGATCACTGTGTAGTGAGCCCCTGTAGACCCTGTACAAAATACATAGAAAAAGAGGAAACTGAGATTTAAGGCTAAAAAGCTGCCTAAGGAGACAAGGCTAGTAAGCGGTGAAGCCAGGAGGAAAGGCTCTATCCAAGCAACACTTACCTCCATGCATGCCCTTAAGCGCTACATTACGTAGTATACTCAATTTATTTTCTGTGCAGGGAGATGAGTCTGAACAGCTAAAGATCAAATTAATTATTGTCCTATGGCATTATTCCATTTTAATGTTAATGGCTCTTGGTATTTTTTCAAAAGTCAAACAATGAAGCAGAAGCTTCTATAGATGATTACGTGGCTATGTCCAGGATGTTCTAATCTTTAAAATGTCAGGAGACAGAAGAGATCGCCTCAAAGTGGAGCAGGTCAGAGGTGAACAAGAATTTACCAAGAGTGTAATAAGTAAGGAAATGTTTTACTGAGGGCTGGAGAATGTTATGATGTCTCCAAAAGGCTTAAACATCTCAGCCCCAGAACAATAGAAATAGGTTAAATTATTTCTGAAAGTCTTCAGAGGTTTTTGCTAATAAGGAAATTCCAAACCAAATTTCAGAACCTTGAAAACATATATTTAAAATCTCCTTTGTTACTAAACCATGGCATATCTCTGAATATGAGAGCTGTTTATATAATTTAGATTTTGAGAACTGTTTTTTGCTGATTAAGAACTATGAAAACAGAAACATTATTAGATTATTTCAATAGATGCAGTAAAAAACACTTGTTAAAATTAAACAAGTTTTCATGATTAAAAACTTTTAACAAGCTAGCAGTGAATAAGCTTCACAATATTTTGAAGAATATATTTAAAAACTATATAGGTAAATCATGTTTAATTGGTAAAGTCTGAATTCTTTCCTCTTAAAATCAAGAGCAAAATGAGAATACTCATTCTCACTACTTCTCTTTGACAGTGGGCTGGAGGGTCTGATCAGGGATGTTAGACAAATGCTGTAAGTGTAATGTTTGTTGTGTCCTTTTTCCAAAATGTCTTTGTTGAATCCTAAATCCTTATACCATTAAAAAGTATGAGGACAACTACCTTGGTGCATACATCTGCCTACCAGTACTTGGCATACCTTCGGCATTCAGTTATACTTTTGTATTAATAAGTACTTAAATGAATGGGGTAAAGCATAATGACTATCATTCTCCCATACAAATCACCCCAATATACAATCTAAATGTAAACGTTGCTCTTTCTTTGTAAATATAATTTTAAGACAGATGCTCAGTTTTGTACGAAAGCTCATCCAGTATAGTTAGATAAGTTGCACACTACAGTGTTAGCAGACACCATGAGCAGGCATTAACAGTTCTGGAGTGGCCCCTTACATTCATTAATTCTTGTATATGTCTTTAATTGCACATAACATAAATGCCATGTAAACTGAATTAAACAAGAAAGGGGGTTGTCTGTGTGCCTGGAAATTGAGGGGTGGATCGACATTATGGATCCTTTGACTCAACAACTCTACGATCAGAGTTGCTTTTCCTTCTTGTTTCTCTCCTCTGCCACCAGCAGTGTTAGCCTCATCTGCAAGGGGATTCCACCAGATCTGAGGCTGCTTGCCCTGGAATTCAAGGTTAATAAGAGAACAGGGTAAAACTTGCCTCCAGAAATGAGTTTGCAAGAATTGCTTCCCTTTCAGTTTCACTGAAAAGTTTGAGAAAGATTGGTGTTAAACCTTTTCTAAATTGCTTGTAGAATTCTGCTGTGAATCCATCAGAATCTGGGCTTTTCTTTATTAGTAGGGTTTTTGTTACATTTTCAATTTTGTTTCCTGTTATGGGATTATTCAGAGTTTCTAAGTTCAGTAAACCATCTAGAAGATTATACAGCACAACCAAGTGGGACTCATCCCAGGAATGCAGGGATGGTTCAACATATACAAATCCATAAGTGTAATACACCACATCAGTAGAGCCAAGAACAAAAAGCACATGATCATCTGAACAGATGCAGGCTATTGACAAAGGCTTCCACTCATTCATGATAAAAACACTACAGAGAATCAAAATATATGGTCTATATCTCAATCTAATAAAAGCCATCTATGATGAGCTAACAGCTAACATCATACTAAATGGACAAAACTGAAGGCTTTAACTTTAAAATCAGGAACAAGACAATGATATCCACTGTCTCCACTCCTATTGAATATAGTTTTGGAAACATTATCAAGAGAAATTAGACAAGAGAGAGAAATAAAAGGAATAAAGGTTGGGAGAGAAGAAGTGGAAATACCATTATTTGCAGATGACATAATGCTCTACATAAAGGATCCCAAAAATTCTGTCAAGAATCTTGTAGATTTAATCACAAAATTCAGCAACATAGCAGGATACAAATTCAGCACCTTCAAAATTAGTAGCATTTTTCTACACAAGTAATAAATGCACTGAGAGAGAAATTAGGGAACCACGCCTTCACAATAACATCCAAAGAATTGAAATACTCAGGAATGAATTTCGCAACAGACATAAAAGAGCTATACAGTGAAAATGACAGTACTCTGAGAAAAGAGACTGAAGAGGTTTCAAGAAATGGAAAGATAGTCCATGTTCCTGAATAGGAAGAACTAACACTGCGAAAATGTCCGTAAAATCAGTGTGGTATTGGCATAGAGACAGACCTAGGGACCAATGGAATAGACTAGAAGATGCAGCCACAAGTGCAAACACATAACATTTCATCATTGATAAAGGGGCCAAACATGTTCACTGAAAGAAAGAAAGCTTCATTAATAAATGGTTCTGATAAAACTCACCTTCCACAAGCCAGAGGCAAAAATTAGACTTGTGTCTATCACCATGAGCTAAACTACAGTTAAAATGGACAACAGATTTACGTATAAAACAGAAGTACTAAATCTTCTCGAGGAAAATATATGTAGAAATCTTAAAAACATAGGATAGCTAGAGAGTTCATGAATAAAACAAAATTGTAAGAGAAGTGCTTCAAAAAATCAACAACTGAGATCTCATCTTTTTGTAAATTTTCTGCACTTCAGTGGAAATCTACAACAAAGCAAAAAGAAAACCAACAAACTGGGAAAAAATTATATTTCACCATCCCTCTGACAAAGGCCTTCTATCTAAAACATATAAAGAATTAAAAAAAAAATGAAGGCCCCCAAATTCAAAGACTAAATTAAAAAATGGGCATCTGAGATTGAGAATATACACTTTTCAGATGAAGAAGTATGAGAGAAAAGGCATGCCTCCATGCCACAGATCTTCAGCTGGAGTTTTACTGGTCCAGATTAAAATGTCTGGGCTCAGGGCTTGTGAGATAGCTCAGCAATCTAAAGTGCCTGCTTAGACAAGTTAAGCAGCCATAGGGACTGCAGTTTGATCCCTGGCACCACATGCTGCACCAGCCCCACCCCCAGGGCAGGCTGAGCCAGAAAGAAAGAAAGAAAGAAAGAAAGAAAGAAAGAAGGAAAGAAAGAAAGAAAGAAAGAGAAAGAAAGAAAGAAGGAAAGAAAGAAAGAAAGAAAGAAAGAAAGAAAGAAAGAAAGAAAGAAAGAAAGAAAGCTAAACTGTGTGATCTCCTGGGCTGAGGTTACCCAGGCTCCCCATGGAGAACAGGGCTTTGAGGGCAGTGATGAAGCCTACAGTTCTCTTATCAAGGCAACAAAGGCCATGTGGGGGACCCTTAGAAACCATAGCTGTCCACCCTGTGGGCACTGTATGGGACAGTGAAGGTAGCACTGTAGCTCTGAGGTGACGTAACAAAAAATTAATATAATTAAGACCATGCTGTGAATTTTATGACCATTTCATCCTAGAGCTAGGTATGGTCACTAGGTCTTGTGCTTGTACTCAGAAGCAAAATCTATATTTTTAGGGTCAAATATGAAATGCTACTTTGGCTGCACATGAAATCTTCCCTGATGAGTGTCTTGCTTCGAAATTTCGGGGAACTTGGTTGAGAAAGTGGAGAAAAAGCGCTCTGCACATGCTTTTCTGTCTGTTTCTAGGTGTCTGCTTTATATTTTCTAGAGAGAAGGGAAAACACAACATGAGATTTAGCTCTTGAGAACCAAAAAAGCACCTAAAGAGAGCTCAGTAGTCAGAAACTCTGTCAAAGCTGGCAGCATCTTAGCCTTGAGGAAGAAAGCCAGACCTTGAGGAGGCGTTCCTTAGTGCAGGTGAAGCCTCCGTGGCCCTCTGCTCTCCTCTTTTCTTGAGGATGCTCTGTGCCACAGAAGGACACCACGGTCATGGCACCTAGATTTCAGAGAGCTGTTGGGTGGGGAAGATAATAAATGTACAGGAAGGGGAAAGGTGAGGAAAGGCTGGTCCCGCACATGAGATCATATGTGGTGTGTGTGGGAGGGGATATAATTGGAGCAGTAGAGAAGAACTGATAAATACAAGTTAGGGGCTACCTGTACCTATATTCCAGAATATTCCCTGGCCCATGTGTCCCCTTATTCCTTTGTGCCATTTGTCTTCTTAAGTATCTGTTCTGAAGACTGGAGTCACCCGGACATTCAGCAGGCTGAGCAGAAACGCAGTTCAGAGAGTGGACTGGGGGCACGGTGCTCACATGGATAGGCTGCTACAGTAGCGCCCATCACAGAGCCAGCAGTGGGCCCTTGCTGGTCTTCCCTGAGGAGTTTAACAGTGCCTGGGCTATGCACCCCTGCAGATGCCTGCAGAAGGGTTAGTTGGGGCTGCCTTTGCAGGCACGGGACTCTCTCCTGTTAGTGGAGGTCAGAGTCTTTTGAGCTTGGATTTCTACATAGTGTACAGGACAGTGCCAGGAAGCTAACCACCAAACCATGGTTATTCTCAGCACCTTGATTTATTTATTTGTGTGCTTGTTTCCAGCACTAAAGATTGAACCTAGGGCCTTTGCACTCAGTTGCACTCATGGCTCTTTTTCTTTTGCCTTCTTATTTTGAGACAGTCTTATGAAATCGCTAAGTTTCCCAGGCTAGGCTTGAATGTGATCCTGCCTGAGCCTCACAGAATGCTGGCATCACAGGCCTATGAGTTCAGCACGCACGGGTTTAACGAGGCTTTGCAACACTAACACTCGCGACCTTCTAAGCATGGCTCCAATGCCTTGAAAGAGGGAGAGCAAGTGGAGCAGTAAACCAGAGCCATGGCATAAATGTCGCCTACACTCATCCTGTCAAGGGGACTATGGAGATAAGATGGTGATGAGTTGGGCAGGCTGGTACCAAAGATAAACTTCCCATTTATCCACAATTCTAACTCATCCGGCTGACGTCTCTACTGTATCTGGCAATGTCGCAGGGGCATCTAAAGGACTCTGTTCATGGCCAAAAAAGTGATGGTGGCTAATGAGAACCTTTCTTTCAGCTAAGGATTCAAGTATCAGCTTTGCCATTGGCAACAAGTGACAATTATGTAATCTTCTGAATGTTACTGCTAAATGGGAATAATTATCTTATTAAATAGAAATGAAATAATTAAACAAGATAAATTAATTTCATCCCAATTTGCACCAAACAAAAATAAGACCCAAAGTGAAAAATTGAGCTAATAAGAGTGTGCCCCAGAGTCGACTCTCTCTAACCCAGACTGAAGATGATATCACGTAATAGAAGCACACGCATGAGAGCCAGTAAGCTTTAGTCCTGTTGGAGGTTCACCTGCCCCCTACTTTACTGTACCCCTATGCAATGAACAGCTCCCCTTTGTTTTTTTCGAAAGTCTTCTAATTTGCTCTCAGAGAGATACTAATTAACTATAATGTACATTTAATGATGCATCTTTGAAATGATGGAAACCATGTTTGCAGAAAAAGTGAATCAAAGAAAATTCATTTCCTTTTAGGACTTGGCACGTAGCTCAGTGGCACAGTGCCATCTTGGCAAGTACAAAGCCTTGAGTTCAATTCCTAGCACCAAAAAAGAAAGGAAAATTCATTTGTAGTCATTATGATATTTTAGGCACAATAACTATGCATTATAAAATACTCTGCTGGGGATATCGTAAGAGTCTATATTGTTTAATTTTAAAAATGTTGTGTGCTCTGATTGTTCAGAGGAAAGGGTTCACAGCAGTAGCATTTACTATGTTGGATAGAAATAATGAAACTGGTAAGCAATGCAATTTTTCTTGAAAGCAAAAAAAAAGAAAATGGGCTTGGAAGCCCTAATACTTGCACTTGAATGAGGGACATGAAGAGGTTATTCCAGAGAAAGCTTGTAAGATCTGAGAGAACATAGGATCTGAGGTGAGAAAACTCACACTTCATTCTGTGACTGCTGTAAGAAGTGCAGCAGTTTGGCTAGAGATTAAGGATAACTTGAGCCTAGGGCTGGACTGCCAGCACGGCTTGCTCCCTTTATTTCAAGCTAGTAGGAAAAAAACAAGTTGATGCCAATTACTTAACAGTGGCTGCAGAAGAAGCCCTCTATAGATATTGGCTACTGTTGTTATCATCTGTTTCGGACTTGATGCCAAGTTATTCTGGTAAAAGTTGCTTTTTTCTATATAACGGGAAGTGCACCTACTGATAGCTTTAAGGTCTTTATGTTACCATGTTCTTCAGTGCAATCAGCTTATCTCATTTTTTAAGGCCAGTTAGAAAAATTCAGTGGTGTTAGGGCGAAACAGAAGTAAATCAACACATACAGGGGTGGAAGAGCAGGTCCAAGTCAAAAGGGTGACTGAAGACAGCTGTCATGGTTTTGGGTTTTTTTTTTTTTTTCAAGGGGAGTACAGTAATTTTATGAGTTATTTTATAATCACCCAAACAATCATATACAAAGACTACAGGAAATCTGTTCATATATTATACACCAAAGAACCCAGTTGGGGGCCTGGATCGTAATACTCTGCATGAGTCCAGTTGAAAAATCTAGTTTCCATAACAATGCCTCTCACAAGTTAAACTGAAGGCCTAGTGCCCATGACAATGCTTCATGCATGCCTGCTTTGTAGATCTGTGCTGGAAAGGCCCAAAGTCAGTGGTGAAACTAGGAAGTCTATGACAGCAGGATGAAGGATCTGTGCCAGCAGGCTGAGGATCTGCAACTGAAGCTATAAGAAGTCATAATCAAGGTGAGCACCAAAGCTCCCCTGAGAGCCATCCTCAGCAACAGTGAGGTACCAAGATCCTCCAGCGATGAGGAAAGCCAAAAGTTTTCATCAGGAAATTCAATGTGATAAACTTCTCCATAGGCTGAGCTGTTTACCATCTTTCCATCTAGAACGAGGAAACAATGCTCAAGATGAGGACCAGAGCTCCGCCAAAATTAACCATAGCCATTCTCAGCAACAGCAAGGTCTTAAGCTCCTTCTCCAAGAACAGCTAAGTTCAGCAGGAAAGCCAGCCCAAGAGAACCAGCACTTTAAAACAGCTCCTACAGCTTCTCCAAACAGCTTGCCTAAAAGCCTCTCAACAGCTTCTCCTGTTCTGCCTTTATGCCACTGGCAAAAACCCTCCAGTGGGCCTCCTACACCTGGTACCACGTTCGTTCAATTCAGATGGGTGTAACAAGTCAATCACAAGTTAGAAATCTTAATTGAACTACATTAAGGTGATCCTGATAACTAACATTACTCAGAGCCTCATGAAGAAAAACTCTGTACTGGAAAATAAAATCATTGTGGGATTCACAACATTACCCAAAAGAATGTTTTAGAAACTGTATCTGACACATAATCGATGATAACCAAGCATGTGGCTAACACGAGACAACACAATTGTGAGTGGAAACGACAGGAAATAGAGACAGACAGGCAGAGGTTCCAGGTTCCAGAATTTTCTTTAAAATACACCATGCTTGCTAAGATCGCAAAGACAGAAAAAGAAAACAAGTTTGACATTTTTGGACAAGACATAGAAGCAATAAAACATTAAAGCTTTTCTGCTTTGAGGTGGAATAAAGTGACAAAAAGAGCAAGACACAAGCACTCTCAACCAGAGCAACTAGAAAACATGAATGTACTTCGCAACACCTCTTTAAGGCGCAAGCAAAGAGTTTAGTAGGTTTAATATCCTCAGGAAAGAAGGAGCTTGAAAAGATGAGCAGACTGCCCTCTTCTTCCTACTCAGAGTCGGCTGTCCTGGTGAGAGTGGAGGGAAAGCTGAGGGTCTGGTGGAAAGTACCATGTCCCCTTGGGGTGGGGGGGTCGTTGGGGTCCAGAGGAACGAGAAAGGCACTGACCCAAGATGTCAGGGTGTCAGGATACCACAGCTTGTTTCTCCTTCAAGATGGTAGCTGCATTCCACGGATGCATGAGGTAGACGGCCACCAAATCTATGTGGAAAAACTTGAAAAGCACGGTGTACTTTTTCAGCAGTCTTGTGAGTTTGGGGACTCTGGGAAAAGAGGCCTTGAAAATACATAACATTTAACCAAAAAAACCTGAAAAGACAAAAGCCAATAGTTGTAATTGGAGGCGGGTTAGGCTATTCTACGTGTACAGTAGTGAGAAAGCCTTTGTTATAGAAAGGATGTATTATCTGGAGCTTCCACATTCTTACACACGATGTCTAGCGATATGTGAAAGTTATTAGGATGTCAAAGATGGGATCCTACGGGAAGGATCCAAGAGGAAGAGACCCATACAACATCAGGATTATTAGACTAAAATGATGGGAATTTAGATGGGAATGATGGGAATAGAAACGAAATAACAATGACAGAAATTAATGAAATATAATAATCAACAAAATACAGTAGCCCAACAAACTCAAGATGGTTTATGGCAGTCTAGGGAAAAAGAATGAAAATGCACTACATGTCTTTTCTATTCTTTGTAGTATTTTAAGGTCCTTAAAATAGTCTTGGATTTAATTCTTTTAAATTCTTTTTTCAGACTATAATTCATTTACCATAAAGGTCACACAATTACTGCATAGAATTCATTCATTTTAGTATACTGAGAGTTTGCAAAAATTACAATATAATTTTAGAGTACTGTCACACTCATGAAAGAAAATGCCATGCTGTTAAGCAGTTACTTCCCACAGCCATGGGTATATTCCCCATTCCTCATTCAGTCTATGACAGCCCCCAATCTACTCTCTTTATACAAATTTGTCTTTGTCTTACAACTCAAATAAATGCCATCTTGCAATATGTAAAAATGTATGTCTGATTTTCACTTAGCACCATACATTTGTTTGAGCAATTTTCACAATTTTTTTCTGTAAGGTCTTTAAAAATATTTATTTGTTTGTTTGTTTATTTATTTATTTATTTGGTACAAAGTCTCACTAAGCGGCTTGGACTCATAGTGATGCCCTCATCTCAGTCTCCCCAGAGCTGGCATTAGTGGTGTGCACCACAGTGTCCAGTTTTGGTAGCTGGCCTAGTGCAGCATGCAGTAGCAGAGGCTGAACCTAGGTTCTTGAGCTTGTCAGGCAGGTGCTTAGACCCCTGAGCTATCTCCCCTATGCAGTTTTGGGGTTTTTTGATTAGTGGAAATTTAATTGTGTTCAAAAATAAACAGACATGTGTTAGTTTAGACTTAAAAGATGCCTCTGCCATATATATTATGAACTAGCCCAATAAACAATGATAAAATGACCAATACCTAAAATATCAGAAGTACTTTGAGGTTCTTTTGGTTTTATTTTATTTTTTTAAAGAATTATTTTATTTTTTCTTGTTTCAGAACTTTTGTTTATTTGTTTTTATGGCTGGCTCAACCTGCCCTCAGGGCAGGGCTGGCGCAGCATGTGGTGCCGGGGATCGAACCGCGGTCCTTGCAGCCGCCCAAGCCTTCCTAAGCAGGTGTTTTAGACCACTGAGCCATCCTGCCGGGCCCTCTTTTGGTTTTAAAGAACAGTGAACTCAGCCATAGGCAAGAAAAGAAAAAGAGAAACAGAAAGAGAATGAGAGACAGTGAAAAAAAAAGAGACGGAGAGAAAGTAGAGTCCAACAAAGTGGTCCCTCCCTATGTCGCGGTTTGACTTTCACAGACTCATTATTTTGTGGGTTTTCAAAAAATATTAATATAAGCCGGGCGTGGTGGCTCACACCTGTAATCTCAGCACTCGGGAGGCTGAGGCAGGAAAATTGGTGCGAGTTCAAGACCAGCCTGGGCTACAAAAGTGAGGTCAAGACCAGCCTCAACTGCATAGCGAGACCCTGTCTCAAAAAGACAAAACAACAACAACAAAAAATTAATATCAATTATTTATCATGGGCTTTTCCTTATATCTCAGGATTCTGAAGTACCATGCCGTATGCATATGTTGTTAAAATTCCATAGGTTTTGAGTTCAGGAAATGGTTAAGAACATTAGAAGTGGTTTTAAGAGTGTGGGAAAGGCTGATGAGAGCGTGGAAAGGGCTACAGCGAGATAGCGTAGCAGACCGAGCACCAGCTCAGGCAGGCGCAAAGAAGCGCAAAGACTGGGATTCGACTCTGGACGCAGACCACGCGGGCTCTGACCCTAGGCACACAGTCTGGGCGTGGTTGCCCATGCTGGTAATCCCAGCACTGGGGAAGCTGAAAATAGGAGGATCCTATTGAGTCCACGACACCATGAGTCCGAGCTGCGTAGTGAGACCCTGTACTAACTACATTTTTAAAAAGTATGGAAAGGGATTATAAAGCCTTAAAACATATACAGATACTAAAGTAAACATGATGTCGCTACTTTGCTGATTTTCGCTTATTGAGGGGGTATCTCAAACATAAAATGAGTGAGGGACCATTGTAAATTCTTTGTTCAGTGGAAAGGAAAAACTGGGATGAGGAAAATGAAAAGGACAAATGAAAGAAGGGAAAAAGATATATTTAGGTATGTACACCAAATAGTTTGGATAATTGTACTGCCAATTTCTGCTGGTCTTTTGGTGGCCAGCTCAGTGCGCCCAGGTCAGGACCAGCATAGAATGTGATACCCAACATCAAACCTGGGGCCTTGCTCAGCATGGCATGAGGTACACGGGATCGAACCAGGTCCTTGGACTTGCATACGCAGGTGCTTGGACCACGGAGCTAAGTCCACAGCCTTCTGCTGATATTTTGAAAGGGGCAGTTAATGCTTAATTTTTTTCTTATTATGCTTATTATTTTTTCTTTTGAATCTCTAACTATGGTTACATTATTGTTTCTTTTTTTCTTTAGTCAATCTTGCATGTTTATATCTGACAACTTGAAAATAACATCATGCTATGGTATGGCAACCATTGTTGAATTCCTATTACTTTGTTTAGTGGAATTTTGTATTATTTTTAAAGCTTTTTTTTTCTATCACTACTTTGTATTCTTTTAGAAAATAGAAAAGCCCAATACATTCATTTTTAAGTTCACTTGTCTCTAAAGTAACTGATAACATGTACAATTTAATAACTTATAACTATTAAAACCTACTTCATTATCTCTGACAAATAGTCAAAAATAGGTGAGGGCAGGTTTGTTAATTGCACAACTTAGTGTCCCAGGAGTTTTCGCTGGATTGTCTTGACCAGAAAGCCAGCATGTGAGCCAGGGCTCAGGCTGGCAGAGGAGGTAGCGGATCCATGTTACTTCTGCTAGGGTTGGCAAGTGGGTTCCGCGTCGCTAGGTTTTGATTCAGCTACTTTATCAGCACTGAGTAAAGCACTTGTGCAAATCAAGCATTTTTAGGAGAACTAAGCTGATTCCCTCCTAAAAGCCATATTCTAATTTTACATTACATATTTTCCTTCTTCACCTTACTCTTTCATAATTCATGAATTTGTTAAAGGGATCAAATTAAATAGTGTGCATTAAGTTCTTAGCACAGTTACACACAATGAAAAAAAAAAACCTCCAGTTTATTTTATAATTATATTTCTTAGGAAGCCAAAACATTAGCTGTCTTAGTCACTTTTTAGGGACAAATACCCGACACTCAAAATGAAGGAAGGAAAGGTTTATTAGCTCACAGTTACTGGAGGTTTCAGTCCATATTCGGCCGGCCCAAGGCTGAGTGAAGCAGGACAGAGAGCATCCAGTTCATGGCAGCGGAACAGCAACAAAATGATGACAGAGGCAGCCAACCAAACAGGGCAGCAGAGAGCAACAGCTACAGCTTTAGTCTATCTCTCTGTCACTTTCTATATTACATTCAGGCTGTCCCCCTTAGGATATCCGCCCTAGAACACACCCATAGGCTCAGCCTTACTCAGACCGATAATACCATCAGTACTAAAACACAATCCCAGGGATTCTTCTTTATCGATACTTCCAGTGCTCTTAGATATTTTCAAAGCTTATTTTTCATAGTCTCGTTCTCAGAGAACAAAAAGGGGGAGATAATAACAAAATGAAACAGGAGAAAATGCAAAGACATTTGAGACTGTGTTTGACAGTTTGGTCATCAAAAGCAGTAATATAATTGATTCATTGCTGAGTTGAGAAAATAAATGCCATTTTCCCACCTTGTTGTATATCTGTTTTCTTGGAAACATCAGACAGAAACCTTGGTGCTCAACTCTCTAGGGAGCCATTCAACCACCTTACTTTTAGCACTTCTGGCAAAGTCTGCGAGGCTGTGTCCGGAATTGCAGATACCGGAGAGCAGATGGAATAAGAAGTTTGGCAGCATGATAATTTTTGTTACGTTGTATCAGTTCTTCAGAAAGTGCTCCAGTCATCTCCATCATTTTGCAACCTTAGCCACATTCTGTGTGTATGGATGAAAATACACATTTATATGCCATCCATGTCAAAAGATTTCAAATTATCTCATAGTAAAGGATTTTGAAAAAAAAAATAGAACAGAAAGAAGTATTTAATGGAAAAGAACCATTATCAATTTGGGGAATCATCATGGTTATTGTTATTAGCATGGAAATTTGTTCTAGACATTCTGGACACTCAGGTGGAAGGAATTTCATTATCAGAAAGGAAAGCTCAGCACAAGTCTTCACAAGTTGGAGCTGAAGGCACTGGTGGCTGCACAGTGCTTCTGTGCTACTCACTGAGAACCCAGCAGGTGACGCACCATCTCGGGCTGCTGTCCCAGCCACCTGCTTCCCCCCGGGCAGGGCACCTAAGCCAAAGGCTGCAAGGAGAAAGGTGATGCGCAGTTGCTCAGTGCACAACTAGCAGATCGTTTGATTGCTGCCATTGATGGGTTTCTGCTGTTTTATTTTGGCTAAAGGCACTTGACAGTTTACTCTAATAAGATCAGGAACAACTTGTATCATTTTAGCTACTACAGATGACAGGAAAAGCTATGTATGCATATTGCTGCCTCTGAGATGAACAAGCATTTGTGGCTCTCGGAGACCTGTAAAAAGTGTATGCATCTTGTAGCTTGCTTTCCTTAACTCTTTGACTGCCTAGTTATTCACTTCTGGAGCCCATAGGACTGCAGATGAGGTATCTGATCACTTTCGCACCTAACTTAATACCCTTATTCTGTTTCCTTGCATTCCCTTGCCAATCTCATAGGGCTTCCCCCCCCCCCCAATACATTAAAGAAAATCTGGAGCTGGGTAGAGAATAGGTAGCTTGATGCCAGCAAGGGGCATCTGGGCTGTTTCTTTCTTTGGCTTCCACCCTTCATATAACAACTTCAGACATTCACCAGTTCTGCTGATAACTCACTGCTATAATAGACTATTGGACTGTATTGGGCTATTTTGCTGAATTCAATTACCTACTATCTTTGGTCTGGCATCAAGTATGAAAAGGTCCTTTAAGGACTTCTCCAAATACAGCTTCTCTAACAACAATGGAGCACTCATCTCTGACCAAACAAAGCAAAAAAGGAGGATATAAATGGAAGACCATTTTGCATTAAAAATATATATGCATGTACATACAAAGTAGTTAGGCTAAGTATACAGCTACCTTCTATTAGTTCAATGAGAAAAATCCGTACTAATATTGTCTAGACAAGATATGTCTGTATCTTGTCCTTTGAATAACTACTATGAGCACAATAATGTGAAATATATTTATCATTGTAGCTTTCCTACTAACCTCTTTTGAAACTGTTTAGTTGCTATTTTTTCTCATTAAAATGAATAAAAAAGCAGATATAATCAGCTACCTTATCTTTGACAAAGGGAACAAATATATCTACTGGGGGAAAAAGGTAGCCTCTTTAATAAACTGTGGTAAAAAACAAACAAACAAACAACAAAAAAAGACAAACTGGCTTTCTGCATGCCAAAGACTAAAATTAGGTGCATGTCTATCACTATGCATGAAACTCCAGTCAAAACAGATTTAAATATTTAAACATTTAAATATTAAAACAGAAACACTAAATCTAATTAAAGAGAAATCAGGTAGAAATCTTGAAGACATAGTAGTAGACAGAGAGTGCATGAACGAAAACCAAACCAAACCATCAAGAATCAACAATTTGAATTTTATCTTTTTGAAAAGTTTTTTCATGTTGATACAAATCACAAAAAGAGTGAAAAAATCTATGAATTGAGAAAAAATTTTAGCTCAGTGTCCCTCAGGCAAAGGACTTTTATCTGGAACATATAAAGAATTTTTAAAAATTGGGTCTCCAGTTCTGAAAGACTCAATACAAAAATGGGCATCGGAGATGAATATACACTTCTCAGATGAAGAAGTAGAGATGGAAAGTAAGCATATGCAAAAATTTCAATATCATTGATCATTTGAGAAATACAAACAGAAACAACACTGACATTCTATCTTGCCCCAGAAGGAGTAGTTATCATTAAGAAGTCAACTAATAACAAATGCTGGAGAGGTTGAGAGGAAAAAGGAATTCCTTTCCACTGTTGGTAAGAGTGAAGATTAGTAAAATCATTATGAAAATCATTGTGAGGATTCTTCCAAAAGCTAACATTGGAACTTCCATTCAAACCAACTATTAACATCCTGAGTATTTTCCCAGAAGAACTAAAAATATCATACCACAGTGACATATGTGTACCCGTGTTTATAGTAGAGCAATTGTCATAGCTACATCTTGGAAACTTGCTCATCAACTAAGGAATGGATAAGGCAGATGTGGTATTTTTACATAATGGAGTATTACTCAGCTATAAAAAGTCACAAAACAGATGCTTTTATAGTAAATGGATACAACTAGATAGCACACCCACAAGTTAAACAAATCAGTCCCACATGTATAAGCATCATATTGTCTCACTAGTTTATGAACCTAGAGGAGTAAATAAAGTCTCAAAGGTACAGTGTATACTGTGAAGAGGAAAGAATCTGTACAAAGGTAAGGAAAAACTTGGGTGAGTAAAAGGGCAAAAGAAAGAAAAAAGCAAGGAAAAATTATATATTTATGTATATTTACAGGATGGCTTGGATAATTGTACCGCTGATTTTGGCTGCTCTCTTGAAAGGAGAAGTTACTGCTTAAATTTTTCTTCTCTTTTTATATGTATTATAATCTTTTTGCTCATTTTCATGCTAATATCTTGTAATCTAAAGCACTAATGTGAAGACATTATGCAATATAACAACCACTGTTGAATTCTTACGATTTTTGTCTAGTGACGTTCTGCATTCTTCCTCCTCCTTCTTCTTCCTGTTTTTTGTTTTCTTTAAAAAAAATAAAAACTAGATTTGAAAACTTATGTGGGCCCTAGGAAGACCGCAGGATTCTGGTGAACTGTGACCCATGGGCACCTGTGCATAGGTGTGGCTGCTGTTCTGGCCCCCAATCAAATAATCTGAGAAGTTAGGAGGAGAAGACCTTAGGAGGGTCGTGGAAAGCCCTGGTATCCTGGTGAATTAGGCTCATGCCCCCACCTGCACAGAAGCTTTGTTGCACACTGGCCAGTCACCCAACCTGTAGTGAGAGGTGAGTGTTACATTACCCTTCCTCCACAATGGGAACTTTGCTGACCCACGCTCCACATCTCTTCTACCACTGCTGAGCCAGGTGGCCACATTGGGAGCTGTAAAAATGCCAAAATGCAGGAGCAAAAACCAATCTCTTCTTCAGTCTACTCAGAACAAGTCCCAGTGACAAGTACATAGAAGAATGTGGAAATAATACACCTGAAATTTCTGAAATGATAGCATGTGAAGAAAAGAAACAAGTCCATCAGGCTATAGGAGAAACACAATAAGAAATAATCTCAGGTCAAAAGAAAAATGAAAACAGTTGTGAATGAATTATTCAGCACAGCTAAAGAAGACATAGACAAAAAGAGGAGAATAAAAAAAGATGGAAACACTGAACAAACAATACAAGAAAGAATTAGAATGCATAGAACAGATTTAAACAGATATCCAAGAAATTAAGAATTTCACTGAAAACTGGCAAAACCACTTGAAAAAACTGAATATAGACTTTCAGACCTCAAAGACAGTGGTGAATGCTTCCTTTGGCAGCACATATACTAAAATTAGAACAATACAGAGAAGATTAGCATGGCCCCTGCACAAGGATGACATGCAAATTCATGAAGCGTTACATATTTTTTTAAAAAAGACAGTGGTGAAGCTAATGGATTTGAAAAGAGAGATCTCTTAAAATTAACAAGGAACCAGGAAAAGGTAATTCAACAGGTATAAGACAACACAAAGAAAAACAACATAAGAATAACAGATGTCAATGAAACAGCAGGAGCTAGCACAAATGACTGATAAAAAAAAAAAAAAACCTATTTGCACAGGTAATTGCAGAAAAATTCTGCAAATTTTCTCCAAACATGAGAAAAGAGTGTGACATACAGTTAAATGAGGCATACAGAATTCTAATTACCCATGATAAAAATAAATCTATACCTAGACATATAATAATCAGCATACCAGAGATTCAGTAAGATAATAGAATATTAAAAGCTGTTAGAAGAAACAGGTTAGCTATAGTGGAAAGCTCAACAGAAGCACAGCAGATTTTTCAGTACAAACCATCGAATTAAGAAAAGTGTAGACTGAAGTATTTGAGATCCTGAAAGCAAATAACTTCCCAGCCATATTGAAGTATCCTGAAAAACTATCAAATTCAGCGGTGAGATAAGACCCTTCCATGACGAACAACAACTGAAGAAATTCATGCCCATCAAAACAACCCTACAAAGAGTACTGACAGATATTTTAGAAAGAGACGGAAGAAACCACACCTTCAAGAACAACAACAGAGAGAAACCACCAGATACAATTTTTAATAGATGTTGAAAATCAAATAAGCAACAATACAATTCTGATGGGGACTTCAACATAATATTGTCACAAAGGCATAGATCAACTGGACAAAATAATCAGAAAAGAAATAGAACTGAAACAAACTTGTTAGCAAATAAATTTATTAGGCTTTTACATGGTAAAGGAACAAGATAGGGGGTAGATATAATTTCCTCAACCTGTGGGGTTCAATGAAAGCAGACCTCAGAGGAACATTCACACTAGTGAATTCTCATATCAGCAAACAGAATGAGAACAAATAAATGTCCTATTCCATTGAACAACATCAAAACACATATGTCCTCAGCTTCACACTGGACATTCTGTAAAATAGACCTTATACTAACCCATAGGGCATGCTTAAATAGACAAAAATGAAGTAAAATGATCCCATGTGTTTTACATGATCATAATGCAAGAAAATTGGGAACATTTGATGAAAGACAGCAGAAAAACTTCATAAACACATTGAAATTATATAACACTCTCCTGAGGAACCAACAAGTCAGATGAAATTAAAGAATAACATACACAATACTTATAATCTAAGTAAGATGTAGATATAATTTCCTGAGCCTGTGGGATTTAGTGAAAGCTGACCTCAGGAACATTCACACTAATAAATTCTCATAACAGCAAAACAGAATGAGAACAAATAAATGTCCTTGTGCTGCACCACAAGCTTCTAGAAAATGAAAAGAAGCCAAACCTGAAACATAAATGGGATGAATTTATAAAGAACAGAGCAGAAATTCATGCAATCAAGATGAGGAAAACAATATAGTTAATGAATCAACGAGTTGGTTCTTTGGAAGAATAAAATTGGTAAACCCTTACTGGATCTTATCAGAAAAGGAAAGAAAAAACTCCAATTGATACAATAAAGGAAGAAAAAGGTGAAATTTCTACAAACCCTGTAGAAATTCAGAAGACCATCATACCTACTTCCCAAATTTTTACTCTCACAGAATGCAAAATACAGAAGAATGGACAGATTTCAAGATATATATGAATTACCAAGCCTGAATCAAGAAGATATAAAACTCCAGAAGAACCAAGTATCAGTCAATGAAATTGAAAATATAAATACTGACAAAGAAAAACCCAGGTGCTGATGGCTTCACAACTGAAATCTACTCATATTTAGTGAAGATTTAGCACCAATATTTCTCAGACTACTTAATGAGTTGAAAAAAAGAAGGAAATGTTCCCAACTCTTTCCTTGAGGCAAGTATTACCTTTATAAAATCAAAACCAGAGATAGACCCACCACAAAATGAGAACTACAGCCCTATCTGCCAGTGAACACAGGAAGAAAAAAAACCTCAACAAAATGCTAGCAAACAGAATGTAGCAAATCATCAAGAAGATCATATATTATCATCAAGTGGAATTTGTTGCAGGAATTCAGGACTGGTTCAATATTTGGAAATCAATAAATGTAATTCACCACATTAATAGAGCCAAAGACTATAATCATATGATCATCTCAATAGATGTACAAAAAGTTTTTGACAAAGTCCAGCACTCATTCATGATAAGATCCCCACAGAAAATCAGAAGAGGTGGTCTTTACCTTGACTTGATAAAAGCCACCTATGACAAACCAACAGTCAGCATCATACTAAATGGATTAAAAATGGAAAGCTTTAACTCTAAAATCAGGAATAGGATGAAAATGTTCATTGCTACCACTCTGTTTCAATATATTCTGGAGACACTAGCCATAGCAATTAGAAAAATGACAGGAGCTGGGTATGGTGGCACATGGCTGTAATCCCAGCACTTGGGAGGCTGAGGCAGGAGGATCAGTGCGAGTTCGAGACCAGCCTGGGCTATAAAAGTGAGCTCAAGGCCAGCCTGAGCTGCACAGTGAGACCCTGTCTCAAAAAAGACAAAAAAAAAAAAAAAAAAAAAAAAAAAAAAAAAAAAAAAAAAAAAAAAAAAAAAAAAAAAAAAAAAAAAAAAAAAAAAAAAAAAAAAAAAAAAAAAAAAAAAAAAAAAAAAAAAAAGACAGGAATAAAAATAATAAGGATAGGAAAGGGAGAACTGAAATTACTATTCACAGGTGACATGACACCCTACAAAGAAGACACACAAAACTCCACCAAAAGATTTCTAGATTTAATATTCAAACTCATAGCACATCTGGATATAAAATCAACACTAAAACATTAATAGAAGTCCTGTAAACAACAAATTCACTGAGAGAAAATTTAGTGAAATCACACGCTATACAATAGCATTCAAAAAAAAAATACTTAGTAATTAATTAGAGAAGTAGAAGAGCTCTGAGTTGAAAATGACAGTATTCTGAAAGGGGAGAAAAAATAGGATTTTGGAAAATGGGAAGATTTTTCTTTGCTCAGGGGCAGGAAGAAACAATATTGTGAAAATAGCCATAGTCCCCAAAGTGTTTTACAGATTTAATGCAATCCTGACCAAAATATCATTAGTGTGCCTCACAGATGCAGAAAAAGCATCCCTAAAATCTATCTGGAACAGGAAGCGACTCAAATTAGCAAAGCAACCCTGGACAACAAAGGCAGGAGGCCTTACCATCCCTGACTTCAAATTATAGTACCAAGCTACTGTGATGAAATCATCATGGTACTGGCATAAAACCAGACCTGAGGATGAGTGGAACAGATTGGAAGATGTAGACACAATTGCAAACACACTCAGTCACCTTATCTTTGACAAAGGAGACAATAAGTTCACTAAAAGAAAGACAGCCTCTTTAATAAATGGTGCTGGAAAATCTGGCTTTGCCTATGTTGAAGACAACATTTAGTCCCATGCCTATCATCATGCGCTAAACTACAGTTAAAATGGATGAAAAGGGGCCAGCAAGATAGTTCAGTCTTCTAAAGTACCTGCTTGGGCAAGCTTAGGCAAGTATAGAGACCATAGTTTGATCCCTTGCACCACATGCCATGCCATCCCCACCTCCAGGGTAGGCCGAGCTAGCCACGCAAATACACAAAATGACGAAAGATTTAAATATTAAAGCTGAAACATTAAATCTTCTGGAAGAGGAAGTAGGTAGAAACCTTCAGGATATAGGGGCGGGTGAGAAGTTCATGAACAGAAATCAAGCTGCATGGGACATACTTCAAAGAGTCAATAACTTGGGGTCTCATCTTTTTTTTTTTTTTTTTTTTTTTTTTTTACTTTTTTTAAACCTTTCTTTATTTATGCTATGGCCAGCTCAACCTGCCCTGGGGGTGGGGCTGGCACAGCATGTGGTGCCAGGGATTGAACCGCAGTCCACACGGTCACCTAAGTTTGCCTAAGGAGGCGCTTTAGACCACTGAGCTATCTCACAGGTCCCCGGGGTCTCATCTTATTGAAAAATTTTGCACATTGAAAGAAATCACTAACAGAATGAAAAGAGAACCTATCAATTGAGGAAAAATATTCAGTCGATTGTCCCTTAGACAGTGGACTTCTGTCTAGAACACATGTCTAGTACACTCTGGCGATTGTGATCCCTAATTCAACCTATGCCCAGACTCAGTTTCAAGATGCCTTCCCCCTTACAAATACACCCATACCCCATGGGCCTAATAGGCGCAGCTCTCCTAGGGGTAACTCTGGGCAATACAAAGCTTGGGACCTCCCTAGGAGGCTCCATGGGACGGGGTAGATAAGGTATATGAGACTCCGATTTCCCTTGGCCCACTCCCCTTCTCGGAGACCTTACAGGGCTTGCTGTTATGCTCATGGTACCCCTTGCTTCATTTCCCTCATCTGCAGTACTGTCACCAGATTGACAACCCAAATTTCAATCAGCTGCTTCTCTCAGATTACTCCTACCAGGCCTTACCCTAATGAGACCCCTTCAATGACAACAACTTCTCACCTTGATCTCCAAACTCATGGGCCCATGACACCCCCAGCCAGCAGAAAGTAGCCAGATTTCTTCACTCTTTTTCTATTAAATAGAGTCTGAAATGATGGGTCAGGACTCAAGGTGTCTTAGGCACCCTGTTCCAAACACTCCCCATTTTGTACCCTGGTCTCAGCTCACTCCCCCTTGGTCCCAAGCAGAGTCAAACCACAAAGAAGAAAATGCGCACTGCCTGGGGTCTGGCTGTTCCAGCCCACAAAACCCTTCCCTAAAAACTCTTTTGCTTGGGGCTCTCTTGGTCCTCTAGCCAGCCAGCTGGCTTGCTCTTACATGCAATAAACCTTCTCACACCAGAATGCCTGGTCTGGTTGATTGTGTGGGTTCAGACCCAACATAAGCTACTCAAGGAGTAAATAAAATCTGAAAGTTATAACAGATATGATGAAAGGGAAAGAAACTGCTCAAAAGGAAAGAACACTTGGGATGAGGCAAAGGGAAAAAGAAAAGAAGAGGAAAGCGTATTACATACACACAGCATAATTGTTAATTATAGTACTAATTTCAACTGGTTTATTAAAATGGACAATTAATGATAGATTTTTATCAGATTACTTGTATCTTATAATATGAGCAACTACTTTGAAGATGACAATATGAAATATGAAAATTATTGTTAAATTCTTATTCAAGAAAAGATAAATAAATCTAAAAAAATTCACAGGCCCAAAAATGATATGGCAAAGAGCAGATTAAGCTGTCTCTATTCCACTGGATCCAAATGATGTGGAAGCTAAACTAACCGCAGAGGGCTTTTCTTTTCAAAGCCATTAAGTTCTTAGGAAGTTCAAACCTCAAAACATCTGGCGGGAAATTGGCTCTTCTATAGGAGACCATACCTTCTGTGAGACTCAGATGGGACATTAATAATTCTACCACTGACAGTTTTCTATTTGTAATCTGTTGACATTTTTTGAACCAATATTAAATTAGCCATGTTTCTCTGATTAGAATATAGTGCACGCTTCTTCTTGTAAATTATAATAATGAAGCTTCTCATCCTTATCAAATTGTCCATTTAGGTAAGTGTATTTGCAAGTATTTCTTTTGAATGATTTTCTCTATTATAAGTCTTACTTCAGAAAAAAATGTAATATTTTTTAAACCAAGTAATGTCAATGTTGCCAAAAAGGTTCAAAAATACGCAATGAGTAAAATTTCTTGGTTTTGACACCAAACATGTTTCTCTGCACAAGTAGACTTGCGCTGTACTTTCCTTAGCAACATGATCTTTGCCCTGCAGAGAACACCCTTTCTCAGCACTACACTTTCTCACTGTTCATTTAAGCTGTCATCTTTCTGTATATACCTGCAGTCATTTAAGGCAGCACAAACTGCCCGCCAAGGGCCTGGTAGCACTCACACTGCTGGAGTTACTGTCTTTTTTTAGAAGCAGAGAAGCAACATTTCTCTTTTTGAAAGATTCTGTTTCTGTATACATAACTGTGATGTTACAATAAAATGTGCATGGCTCCCTCATACTTAACGGGACACATGCTCTTTCTCCTGCTGCAGACAAGACAAAGAATCATTGAACAGATAACAAAGAGCATCATATCATCAGAACTAAGCTACCTCCTTAGTATTTCGGTTATCCCTCTAATCACTTTCAGCTGCTACTAATGAGCTTCAATGGTAGTAAGAAACACATCCTCAAGTAAATACGCTGGCATCTTCTTTTTAGGTTAGCAGAGAGGCTATGTTAACAGGTTTATTGCCAGTAAACCAATGAGGACTTTTTTTTTTTTTTGTAGAGACAAGCATGTTGACCTTCCAGCAAACCAATCCTCTTTGTTCCATATTTTAGCTCTACTTTTACCATGGATTTCTCTATTCAGGACTGAGGGACCTTCAGTTTTTAACCTAAATACAGTCTCAGTCTAGTTTTCCACAGCAGCCAAGGATCTGGTGAGGTGAGCGTCAAAATGGAGAACAATTCCTGCTCTCTGGTGAACAGCTGCAACTCATATATTCAGAAAGATTGTGCAGGTTCTCTACAAATTCTGTAAAGCAAATAAAAATCTGAGAAGAGTCTTTCATCTATCAAAAGTACTTCTCACTTCGGCAGCACATATAGTAAAATTGGAATGACACAGAGAAGATTAAGATGGTCCCTATGCAAGGATGATGCACAAATTCATGAAACATTCCATATTTTTAAAAGAGTCTTTCAAAAGTACTTCTGTTTATTTCTCAGCCAGAATATATATATCCCCTACCCTAAGGGTGCTTACAATTTCCAGTGGTGTTCCACTATGTATAAAATAAAGCCCAAATCTCTCAGCCTCATGTTTCTAAGCCAAGCAAGTCTAACTTTGCTATTCCCTTTTCCCAGCTCCACCAACACACACGTGCCTGATACACACAAATGCTGTTCCTCCTTTCATTTTGCTTGCTCAGTGGCAACCGCCTAAAGTTCTTCCTCTGTTCCTAAATATGTGAATCCACGCTGTCGCTCAAGGAGAAATTTCACATGAAATCTGTAGTGCGCGGGCCAGTGTTTTACACCAAGCTCTCCAGAAAGAGGCAACTTGACCTGCAGCATTTGCTGATTTTTTTTTTTTCTTGTTTCAGAACTTTTGTTTGTTTGTTTGTTTATTTTTATGGCGGGCTCAACCTGCCCTGAGGGTAGGGCTGGCGCAGCATGTGGTGCCGGGGATTGAACCGCGGTCCCTGCAGCCGCCTAAGCTTTCCTAAGCAGGCACTTTAGACCACTGAGCCATCCTGCTGGGCCCCAATTTTGACAATTGTTCTCGCTATGGTCATGTTCAGCCAATACTACTGGGAGCAGCAGGAAGCCCAGGAAATGGATCAAATGTGTGCAGGTGTGATTGGGCCTCAGTGCCTAAAGCAAACAAGCTACCTCAGTCCTAGGATAGACACCGTGTCCAGTTACGGTCAGCTATTAGCCACTCGGAAACCCTGTGTCATGTGTTACAGCCTTTGCAAAAGTAGAAATAAATGTAGATTTTGCTGTGTTGGTGTGTTAGACTCGCCCACTAGGCAGATCAGCGACCACCCAGCCCAGATTTTGTCCTCTTGTCTATCTTTTTCATTCCTGCTGCTGTTTCTCCCTGCGTAGAACCAATCGCAGTGAGATTAGTGGATCCCTACACAATACAATGGAACTAAATATAATATTCGTAAGAGATGAGAATTAGCTATAATTAGAAAATATTTCAATTATCAGGTCTAATAACAAAATCAGATAATTGCAAAAACATAGATAATAGTAGAACAAATAAAATCATGAGATGGTGAGTCCTGGGTATTGCCTTTATCTTTACTTAACTAAAAATTGATTCGATTCTTAATAAAGGCTGTGTTTAACAACTAGCTCACCGTGCAAACTGACCATCAGCTTGGCAGCTAACGCAAGCTGGCTTCAGGGCTGCACAGCATAGGACCTATTTTTACATCCTCAGTTGACAGAAACTTCTCTTTGTGTCAACTGATCAGTGATATCCTGTAACCATTCGTTCAAACAGGCAGCGACTGAGTGCCTGCCATGTGCCAGGTGTTCTAGTTTAGCTACACAGGCAAAAAGCCCACAAAGAAGCAAAACTACCATCTCTGCAGAATCCCTGGAAAGCAGATAGTGATGGGGTGGAGCATAACACCTCTCACAGGGATCATGGGGACTAATGGGTAAACAGGAGGGGGGAAGCAGAGCAATGGCTGCTTGGCTTTAGATGCAGTATGGATTTCTCAGAAGGAGATGCATTCAGCCAACTTGTATGTACATTGTAGAGCTCTGGTCATGGTGAACTTGTGAGTGCTTATTTACCCTTTGAATAAATAAAATTCTTCACATTTATACATTTCAATTTGTTAATCCACTCATCTTTGTTTTAGCTAGCTTTCAATTACTGAAACGAAATTCCTGAGGCATTTGATTTACAAAGAAACAATTTAATTTGACTGTGGTTTTGGAGATCCAACTGTTGAGATTAAGGGGCTCATAGCTTTCATGGCAGATGTGTGCTGGAGCAAAAGCTCTCTCTCCATAAGACAGGAAGTGAAAGAGAGGAAGAGGAAGAGGCCATGGAAATTTACTTCCCACAGACCATAGGCTACATAGTGCATCATCAAGTCCCCAGCAGGCTCAGCACTTGATGAAGATCCACATCCTCATAGATGGCATTTTATGGTCTTGTCCTCACATAGTGGAAGGGACTAGTTAGTTCTCTGGAGTCTCTTTGCGGGGACACTAAGCCCAATAGAATCTTTGGTGGCCTTATCACATTGCAAAGTGTCTACTTCCTAAAGCTGCCACTTTGGAAGTTAGGATTCCAAGGTATATGTTTTAGGGAACAACACATTCAGACCACAGCATTGCTGCAGTGATGCCATTTAAAAAACATATGGGAGCTAGGGTCCCAGAGCCTCTACATGTTCCAGGTAAATTTCAGTGTTAGATTGGGTGTATTTGCAACATACATAGTTTAGGGCTCAATTGCAATGTTGACCACAAAGCCTTCCACAGCGAGGTCTGTGGCAGCAGCAACAGTGTGTTGCAGAAGAACTTAAGAAGGGAACGTGGCAGTGATTCCTGACATCCTTACCAGCTCCCAAACTCATTTGCCAAGAATGTTCTAAGTGTGGCAATCAGAAAACTGCAAACGGACTACATCATTAATTCCAGTGGCAGAATTTCCCCAGGGAGAAGGGCATTGCCAAAAATTGGGTGAGTCCTTAAGCTGCTCCCTTGCTGGTCTTTCTGCACAGCTAGCTGCCAGCAGATCGCATCTTCTGTTGCTTGAATGGCAGCAGTTGCCCCAAGCATTTTGCCTCACTGGGAGGCAGAGTTAAAGGCCACTGTTCACCTGGTTGCTTCAGTATCCAATAGTGAACGGGAGAAATCAGTCTATACTTCCAAAAGACAAGTGTACATTTTAATAGAGCAGCAGAACTAGAGATCTGAGACAACAGAATGGGGCTCTGATGTCAGCTTCAGGCCTAGAGACAAAAAGAAACATTCAACCATTTTCTGGGTCATTTTATTCAAGACTGGCTTTGAAACCTTTACAATAATGACAACTTCAGGTCTATTTTTTCCACCCAAAAACTTTCACCCAATCTACCGACAGGCTCGTCCAGCTGTCACAACACCCGATGTCACATTTATTATTCCATCCCCAAATCTGGAGCTTTGTTGCGGTTCTGCCCCTGAATCCACCCCCTGTATCATTGTGTAGCTCTCCAGCCAAAACATAGCACTGATGTGTGGGTGGCTCAATTTAATAGAACTTTGCTTCTGACTCTTGGTAGGATAGTGTCTACTTCTTCACCACTCTAAGTCTCAAGTTGAGAGCAACCATTTTCATGTGTTCTTCCCAGCATAACTCAGCAGGATATCCAGGCAGTTGACAAGAGCAGAAAGAGCAGGTGTGGCCTGCAGCCAGTAGTTTGCCAACCTCTGCTTCAGAATGTCAGCTGCAAAGGTCAGGGACCTTGCCTGTCGCGTTCACTTTCTATCTCTTCTTTGAACACTTTCGGTCAAGGTTCAAAAGTAACTGGACTTCATGAGAAGAAAGAATCTTCATACTGTGTTTAAATGGTAATTTGACAGAGGCAGTGTTTATTTCAAGATGACTTCAGGGAGAAAAGTCCTCACTGAAACCTTTGTTTCCTGGCTAAAGAAAAAAATCCACTCTATATCCATAAAGTAGTGAGTACATTAATATTTGGCTTGTAGCTTAGACAGAGTTATAGGTTAATTAACTCAAGACAGTGCATTTAAGGTTTCTGAGAAAAATCAGTTTCTTTTAGCAAGTTTATTCAGTGGTCCCAATGAACAAATAAAATTTCTTAAGATAAATGTTAAACAAGTTTTGTGGTTATAACAAATGTGTGGCTAAAGGTAATGCTCTGGTGAATGCAAATGAAATCTGTGTAGCGGAGCGGCTGAAGATCTCGGAGAAGGCACACATGGCTCTCAGCAGTCTGGGAGCACTGGTGGGGCAGAGGGACCTGTGACCAAGTGGCAACTGCCCGGGCACACTGTGTGTCAGTAACCACTCAAGAATTGGGTGTACAGTTAGGAAAAAGAACCATCTCTGTTAATTTTCCTTCAAAAATATAAATACTGGAAACATTGTAGCAAAAAATCCCTGCTTGCATTCATAAAACAAAACAGTAAGCAATATAAATGACCAAAAATAGAAATTGAAAAGAGTCATTACTACTAATAATACAAGTATGTGTTAAAATATGTTTAAAAGGTCAAAATGACTTTAAGGTAATAAATTAGTGAACTTAGATGAAATAGATAAAAACTAGAGAAACACAAATGAACATATCAAAGTGAGTCACATATTAGGCACATAATTACATTTTAAAATGTTGTATTTAAATGAGATCAGAGTTACTAATTATGAACAACAAACTGTCTCCAGATATGGAGCAGCTTAAATTGACAATGACCTTCCAGGAATATGAAATGCTAACCTACACTAATACCAATATCAAAATGAATACTTAAGTGTTGTAGGTGTCTGCACCAAAGAAGAAATGAATTCAGGCTGATGCCAGCTTGCTCTGCGCTTTAAACTTGGAGTTTCTCCCCATGGATATGTTATTCTACCAAACCCTCAAGAATAAAATATTTTCATGTCCTTAGGTTGCTCATATAAGTTAGAATCTCATGAGGTGACTCTGATTGCTGGAGGTCAGGCACATGTATCTGCCCCACCTGCCAAGGACACCTAAGAACAGAATTTTCTGTGATTCCCTACCTCAAAACTCAAAGTCTCTTGAATAAATTTAGCAAAATATGTCTAAGAACTTTACTACAAGTAATAAAATGTCACTGAAAGAAATAAAAAGCAGACTTATCAAGGTACAATATTGTGAAAATTAAGTGCTATTAAAATTTAAATAGATTACAGTAATCCTAATCTGAATCCCAACAAGATTTGGGGATTTAATAGATTCCAAGATTCTTACCGGAACTGGTAGAACCATGAAATTGTCAAGAAGAAAGACAATTTGCTCTAACAGAAGTGAAAGGTAATTTTGAAACTATTGTAAATGACATGATGTGACTGAGTATGGGGATAGATAAATAGATCAAGGCAAGGTAAAGAGCCCTGATGGCAGTCTATTACTACGTGGGCATGGAACATGATGTGTGGATTAATGAAACAAGGACAGCTTTTGCAACAAATAGCACTGAGAAACCCGGATGCCCATATACAGTCACACTCCTCCTTTTAAAGTCAATTTCGGGGCTGGAGAGATAGCTCCGTGACACAAGTTCCTGCCTGGCAAGGGCAAAGTCACGAGTTTGAACCATGGTTCCACAAAAAATAAAGAAAGAAAGAAAGAAAGAAAGAAATAATTTAAAGTCAATTTCATGTAAAAGGCAGTATCCTAATGGATAAAGTATGATTCTTCAGAAAGATTTTAAAAATTAATCAGAAAGGAACTGTTTGATAAATTAGACCACATTAAAGTTAGGAAATTGTGTTCCTCAAAAATCATTGTAAAGAAAATAAAAGGGCACAGCTTGGGGAAAGAAAATTAATTTAAATCACACAAAAGCAACAACATGGTAGAATCCTGGTGTATAATCGGCTCCTAAGAGAAGGTTGACAACTACTGAACAGAAACATGAAGAAAATCTTCAAGACGTTCCAAGAGAAACAGGACTTGAAAGGCACAACGTGCCTATGAAAACCTGTTAGGCATGAGGGCAATGCAGATTACAGAGATAATATTACATGTCCTCCTAAGTAGGAAAGCTGACACACCTTATACCAGATGGTTTCCAGGATACAGAGTGTGAATGAATTGGGGCTATCACCCTGAAGAACACTTGGGCATTCATCAGTGAGTTAGAAGGTGCATCTACCTACAACATGGTTTCTCCTCTCACAGAAATGTTTTCTAGCTAAACTCAACCACATGTGCACCAAGATACATAAATGTTCATAAATAATGAACAATATATAGTATGATTCCTTTTTAAAAACAATTTATTTATTTATTTATTTATTTATTTTCTTGTTTCAGAACCTTTGTTTGTTCACTCATTTTTATGGCCGGCTCAGCACACCCCCCCCCCCCCAAGGGCAGGGCTGGCGCAGCATGTGGTGCCGGGAATTGAACCTTGGTCCTTGAAGCCGCCCAAGCTTTCCCAAGCAGGCGCTTTAGACCACTGAGCCATCCCACCGGGCCCCAGTATGATTCCTTTATACTAACTGAAAACCAGGAAAAACTAAACGATATAACAATTGACTCTGAATCTATGGATTCTGTGTCTGTGGAGTCAACCAAACGAAGATTTTAAAAAATGGGAAAAATTGTGTCTGTATCATTAATGTTTTTCTTTGCATAATATTACAACAATTTATATGGCACTAACATGATATGATGTACTGTATCAGCTAGGCTTTTACTGTACAAACGTGTAAGAAATTTCAGGATTGGCTTACAATGGCCAGCGACAGAATCGGATGAGGAAGCACATAGAGGGCGTCTGTACACGGGATTCTGACGGACGCAGTCCAAGGTCTGGAGCTCCCTGCAGCACTGTGTGCAAACCTGTATCAGGAAGCTGATGGGTCCGTGGTGGAAGGCTAAGGAGTCTGCAGTGGAAGGCTGCAGGATCTGAGGTGGAGGCCGAAGAGTCTGCACTGAAAGCCAGGAGGGGACGTCCAAACTGACGGCGAAGGCTGGAGCTCCTCGGGAGAAAATGGAATGCTCCAACTTTCCTCATGTACCATTTGTGTCATCTAAGAAATGAGCCACAGGGCTGGGGAGATAGCTCAGCGGAATAAGTGCTTGCCTGGCAAGCACAAGATCCTGAGTTTGATCCTTGGTATCACAAAAAAGAAAATAAAAAGACCTTTAAGAAATGAGCCACACCAGGATGTAGCATTCCTGAACCAGTCTAGTTAAGCTTCTGAATTTAAGATGAAATAGTCAATCAACCACTATAGATACTATTCTCTAAATTCTTATTTTAAAGTACTATTTCCTCTATGAAGTATCTGTGTAACGAATGTTCTCTATGTTTTTTAAAGGCAGATTCAAAGTGTGAAGTTCTCATTTAACTCCATACATAGGGTAGTGAGTGCTTGAATTTTTTGAGGAAATGTATATCATATATATATATATATATATATATATATATAATCATTAATAATAAGTATGATCAGTAACCTGGAGAGGATTGAAAGTATAAAGGAGAATAATATTGGGTAGATTTGGGGGCAAATGCTATGCTATTTTACATAAGGGATTTGGGCATATGTAGAGTTTCCTGCAAGAAATCCCTAGTAGGTACTGCCTTAGATTGTAAATATCTGTTATCAAAATGATGAAAAAACCTCATGGAAATCATTATTATGAACGAGAGGGTGGAGGTTAATCTTTTATGATGGAGAAAGAGGGACTTCTGGTATATTGAGCATTCTCCTGGACTTAATTACTAAGTCATATATATATATATATATATATATATATATATATATATATATATATATATATATACACTCTAACTGATTTTATGTTATACTTTCAAGTTAGAGATAAAGAACATACAGTATTTTAAATGTAAGTGACTTCACCTCAGTTTCTTAATTTCCAAAGAGTCCTTTCTCACAGTTTTCCTGCAGTCGTGATATAAAATCTTCTTAATATTCTTCTTCTTATTTACTTAGTAGGGCATTAAATAGGTGAATGTTTGAAGTCGCTAAGCATTTGTTTGGGCAAAATTATTTTGTCTAAGAAATATCACTATAATGAAGTTCTTCATTTCTCAAAGGCTGATCCAAAGTTTGAGCATATCGGGGCTGGGGAGATAGCTCTGTGGCACAAGTGGAGATAGTTCCTTGCCCTGCCTGGCAAGTGCAAGGTCGTGAGTTTGAACCCCAGTCCTGCAAAAAAACAAAGTGTGAACAGCCTATCATTTTCTTCCATGTACAATGTGTACTCAGATGTGTTGAGTGGATGTATCTCCCAAAGGCGCCATCACTAAGAATCTATTTTTCTTGTGGGAAACACCCTCTTTGATTGGAAATAGTACCTGCATCTTTCCTAGGGAGTCATCGAAGTTGTTGAAAGTGCTAGAGACTAGAGATGAATTATTCTCACTTTCCACAAAGAGAAAGTGGATTTTGCAAGCCTCATACAATTAAGGATGATGTATAGAATGTTAACATTCTCTTCAGAAATAAATAAGAGGGACCTTTTTTCCCTACTGAACAACTAGCATAAACTTTTTTTTCACTTTCATAAGAAAGATGTAGAGCCCAGTTTTGGATTTTGCTATAAGGCGCTAGCCTCAAGTGCGCCAACTATAAAACTGTTACGTATCATATAATTAGATCCTGTTTTCTGTCCTGTTCTGTCTTCCCAAGATAACTTACACTCCTTTGGTCCTGCTTAATAATAATGATTTGTGGCTTACCATTACATTGTACATTTTTTCTATAATACACCTCAAATCTTTAACAAACTATAATAAGAACAGGAAGAAGGAAGCCCTATAGTGGCAAAGGAATACAACATCCACAAATCTAGAAGAGAGGGCCAGCGAGGTAGACCAGCTGTTTAAAGCACCTGCTTAGGCAAGCTTAGGCAAGCGCACAGGGAATGTGGTTCAATCTGTGGCACTACATGCTGCTCTATCCCTGTCCCCATGGTGGGCTGGGCAAGACACACACACACACACACACACACACACACACACACACACACACACAGTCTGAAAGAGAATACCTCAAGCTTTGGTGGCAGGGTTTCTTTGGCAAATCATGGCAGACATACCTAATTTTCTTCCTTAATAAGAGACCTACATTACAGAATAGATAGCACTACTTGGGCTGGGCCTCACATGGAGTCCCAGCATACTCCTCAGCGTGAAGTTCTCTCTTCCACCCTCAATTCCCTACCGTGCTGCTCTTAAGGAGTGTCAGACTGTGAGATATAAGGCTTGATTGTCCAAATGCTCAGTCCTTGTGTTTTCCTTAGAAGCACCCTGCACTCTACAGCCATGCCACCCTGGGCATGCATGGTCCTATCTCGAGCCTGGCAGGCACTTGGTTACGAGCATGCACCAGCCATATTTAGAATGCAGAGCAGATTCTAAGGCACTATTTCCAGTTCTTCATCACAATTACAAACTCTCACATGATACCTCCAGCCTTGCTAACCCACTTAGTCACTGGAAGAGGGAAGCAAAGTGTGGTGAGGCTCTTCCTTAGAGCAAAACAGGTTAAGGAGAGTGGGCTGAGCCGAGTGCACTTCTGTGGGCAGAGCTCCTTCAAATTCCATTTCGTTTTCTCTGTGCCCTACTCCTTCACGAGACCACTTTCTGAGTTGCATGGAATTACATTGTGTCCACTGGTAGACAAAGTACTTAGAAAGAGACCTTCTTTAAAGAAGGTAGAAAGGGGAAGGGACAGCACTGGGCACAGTGGAGTTCAACAGCACCCCCTTTCTGAACCTGCCGTCCTGAGTGTCCTATCACCATGACTGTCATGGAAAAGATGCCCCAGGGACGCAGCCTCCCAGGGTATAGCAGGAAGAGCAAAGAGAAAGGGAGAAAGATTTTAATGAGAGCCTGCTGTTCTTGGAAGTGGGCCAGACACATGCCACTAGCTACCTGAGCTCTTCATGTTTTAAGACCCTGTAATCTGATATCATCGTGAGCCCAGGAAGCTCTAGGATTGGCTCCTGTGCTGTCCTCTCATGCCTCGGTGCTCCTTCAGTGTCCCCGGGGCACCGATGCTGAGTCTGTCCCACTGTTTCTGACTCATTTTTCTCACTTTTGGTGATTGTTTTTTTTTTTTTTTTTTTTTCCACTCTCGACGTTTGTTATCCTCCAGTGCACAGTTATTTCCATTACCGTCGCTGTAGTGATCCATCAATCTCTCTCTCTGCCTGAACGTTAAGGACAAGGTAATTGGGCAAGACAGGGAGTGTGTTTCGACACAGCACGGGCCTCTGGCGTGGGCTTTCCCTCACCGGCAAATCCCAAGTTGACCTCCAGGAAGGATTTGCACTATGAGCAAGAGAAACACTCAACCTGGATGCCAGAGATGGAAACAAGCCTTCATGCATTCCTTCTCTCTCTCTCTCTCTCTCTCTCTCTCTCTCTCTCTCTCTCTCTCCCTCTCTCTCTCTCTCTCTCTCTCTCCCTTTTCTCTTTTGAATTTGAACATCAATGCCCATTGTGAGGGCATTTATAAACTTCAAGCTATCTACAACTATAGATACTTTTTAGTACAGTATTAAACTGCAACATTTAATCAGGATGTTAATATAGATACTTGTGTTAAACAATATGAATTCTGAAGTAGATTATCAAGATGCATATTTTTTCATAAGAGCTACTTGAAAAGCTGTGGCTTTGAAAATCCCCTTACAATGACCCAAAGTGCTTGCTCACTGAGTAGAAGGGGCAAACCTGGTGCGAAGACTTGGGGACAGTGCTGCCTTTAGTACCAGAAGCCCTGCCCTGCCACGACCCCTTGAAAAAGAGAAGAAGTTGGGAGATGCTGAGCTAATAAGTGTGGTTTAGGGGCTGGGGAAATAGCTCAGGGGCACAAGTGTCTGCCTGGCAAGTGCAAGGTCATGAGTTTGATCCCCAGTTGGATAAATATGCATCAGATTCTGATTTAAAGCTTGCCACCAAATGTGGCCGTATAATTGAAGGCATCAGCTTGCCACTATACAGCTTGTTACTAGACGCAGCTTTAGAGTTACTTGCCATTTACTGATAGGGTTTTGTTAGAAGTCTGTAAGCAGTTGAATGATTATGCTGTGTGAAGTCTATTTTGAAAAACGGAAATTTTGTTTTGTTTTTGTTTTGTTTTGTTTTTATATTTTAGTACAGAGTCTCACTGCATAGTTCTGACTCATAGAGATTCACCTGTATTCAGCCTCCCAAGAGGCACATGCCACCATGCCTAGTCTCAAAAAATTATTAGTTTTTATAAGCTTAAGGTAGTGTCCCACTAAGAGATTTAGTCTGTGCCTTCATTAAAAAGTCTACACTGTACCTGAGGCAAAATATAAAAGGCAAGTGGTCATTTAAGATTTCTCTTACAATGTTAGACTTCTCATTCTCTGTAGAACTGTTAAAAGAAACTTCTTCTATAGTTGTCCCAGCACCTGGGATTGATTTCATGAAGATAAATTATTCATGGGCCAGAGATAGGGATGTAGGAGCCTTTTCCCTTTTCCAAAGTCTTCCTGTAAATTTTTCTGTACTCATTTTGATAAATGTTAACCTATGCACATACAAAAACTGTGACTGAGGCAAGGGTACAATGTTAGAAAGAGGCATGAATAAAACTGATAAACAAGATAATGGACAGGCCATGTGTCGGCTAACATAATTGCTGGATTCTAACTTGCAGTCTGCTAACAGTGCAGCTGTACGGGTGAAGTCATCCACTAACTTAACCACCATAAAACTTTCCAAGAGACTCAGCTTGTCACTGTTTACTGACAGGATTTGGACAGCAATCTGAAAAAATTAGATTTATTACAGTATGTGTCCAGTCAAACTTCTTCACCATTAATTTATATTTGCAGCTGCTCTCCAGTGCTAGCATCACCGCCTCAGCTCCAGCTCAGCTCATCAGGCAGTAGAGTCTAGTCAGGAGCACACAACCTACCCCGTTGCACACAGTTCACAGTGGGGTTAGAGCACCTACCAGAATCTTACATTATCGTTAATCTTGTTAAATACAGATGAAGTATCACTCCTTTGTGTGCTGACTGTCCCTTGCTCTGCTGCCTACTTCCTGTTGTAGAGGCTAGAGAAGTAACTTGAGACTTTTAGAGGAATGCCCCAGGTTAAGCTATTACTTGGTTGCAATTGAAATTTCTTTTTTATTTTTTATACATTTAGTACAGGGTCTGCAGAGTCTTACTACATAGATCAGACTCATAGTGATTCTCCTGTTTCCAGGCTCCCAGGAGCTGGGATTACAGGAGTGTGCCATCCTACCCAGTCTCAATAACCATCTCTGCACACCTGGGGGTTTGGGACTGGCATAGCACACAAAAGATCCAACCGTAGTTCCTGCATCTGCATAAGCAGGAACATTAATGCCGAGCTATCAGGCATGTATGTATGTGTGTACATATATATATATATATATATATATATATATATATATATATATGCAGCTTAACAAAACAAAGCCTCCATTTAAACCACAAATTAGAGCAATAGAAATTTCTTTCTTACAATTTGCCAAGGCACTGGCACTCTGGAGTCTGTTGAAGGCCTCCTTCCTGATCTCCAGAAGGCCATCTTGTTGCTATACCCACATATGACTGAAATACAGTTCATTCCTGTGTTTCTTCTTGCAAGAACACCAATCCACTCCTGAGGGTCCCATTCTCATGACCTAATTGTCTCCCCAAAGATCTGTCTCCAAATATAATAACACTTGGGTGAAGCCTTCAGTGGGTAAATCTGTGGGTAGTCACCTAAATTCAGTCCACTGTACTTTCTATTAGTGGAGGTCCTCCCGCCCCACTATCAAGAGATCACACATCTCAGTTTATGTGGGCCAACCCAAGATGCACCGATCGTTCTTACATGACTCACACCACCTCCTGTCATTCCCAAACGGATTCACTCTACCTAAGCCATCAGAAAGCCTTGCCTGGCAGACGGCTTTGTAGCAGTCATGTATCTCATCTTTTCTCCTGACTTAGGTGGGGTTTGTTCACATCAGGATGCCACTTGTGCATGCACCATGGGTATCTCTGTCCTTAGTGGGTGGCACCAGCCCTCCAATAGGCTATCATCACTCTTTAATGGATGAAGAAGAAAATGACACGGCTTGTCACTCATGCCAATGAAAATAAATAGCCAAAAGCCAAGAGACTTGGGGTAGATGTGCACCTGCAACAACAAGGAGAAAGCTGTAAGTTGAGTGCTCTCTGTGCTTTTGAGGTCCTCTCTCACAGAGAGCCAGCGCCATCAGCCAGGTTCTTGTGAGACTCACGTCCCTGTCCCCCTGCTAAACTGTTCCTCCATACTATGCACAGTGCCAGTCACAGGTGACACAGTCCATGGAAGAAATGAGCAAGGTGGCAGCTGACTTGCAAGTGGTGAATCCATGTCAAAATCCTGAAGCTGCTGTCGAAGGTCTTTGTTCAGACCTGGCCTGTCACTGAGTCAGTAGGTGGTGCAAGCCTGCTTCACTGAACCGGGCCCTTTATTGGTCATGATTCCAGGGGGATCAGCAACCAGGCCCATTTTGGCCTCACTCAAGAATATCACAACAAACTCACCAATAATTGCCAGCCTCTGATCTGCCATGAAAGAAATTGCCTTGATGCAGTATGAAAGTGCTTCAGATCTGATTAGAAAGTGTCAGCATGATGTTTTCAAAACAGAGAACTGAAAATAAAATTAACTATAGGAAAAAACCCCAGCAAAGTTCCATATGCACTGATGACCTCTTGACCTGGACTGGTAATTCCTCATTGAAGTATGTGCTTCCACCTGGTCACTATGAAGAGACCCTGTGTCTTTTGTGTGATGAAAGGTAGCAGAGAAAGATAAGGCCCAGAAAGAATCCACTTCATCATGTTGAATAGGACTTGCAAATGGATCTGCTTCTGGCCAGGACATGAAAACTCAGGCTTGTTTTCAATTGGAAGATACCCACAGCTGACAAGGTATGACATGTTGATGCAAACAGACCTGACGTGCCCACCTGAAGGACAGTGCTGTGTTGTTTTCAAGTGGATAAGGACAGAGTTAAATGACAAGCCCTTGTCAAACTTTGGTAAGAGGAATGCAGATCTTAATGTTCTAATCAATACTTTGCTAGAAAAAAAGAACTGTGTTACTGGTTATTCTTTATAACTATATATTTTATACTTACAGAATGTATTTATAACTCCTAATTTTATATCTATCTTTGCATTTTATTGCTAAATTATAACTATCTCATAGTCTTACAATTATAACATATGTTTTTTTCTCTTTTATTGCTGCAAACTGAAAAAAACAATAGTTTAATTTACCTTAAAATATAGACACATGTATATTTCTATATTGGTGTAATTCTATATTTGACTATCTGAACTGATTTGCTAGGAAAGATAATTGGTCAACTAGATCTTTTGCATTTATTGTCCCTTGATTAGTTCTGTAGACACAAACATTCATTTGAAAGCACCAAGACGCATATAACTGAATGGGTGTTTTCTTCCAAATGGTCATGCTGGGAGGCTTCACCCTAGTTTCTAAATGTTGTAGGAGACTTCTCTTTAGAACCCAGTTCTGGAAGCCAGTCCCTGAGCCACTCAAGAAAGCCCCTGCTCTCTGCCATGGTGTTCAACCATAGTCACAGGTGAGAATCATGTGGGGAGCTTTTGTAAAATGTGGGCAACTGGCTCACCAACATCCAGTGCCATTGAAATACCCAGGCTTTCATAAGTTCTTCAGACTTTTTCTGATGATAATAAAGAATGGTAAGAACTGAGAGCGACTCCTCTTGGAATGACTTTTGGAGCCAAAATTTAAATCTATCATCAAAAGATGAAAATAGATCTTTTAAAATGAGAAGAGAATCAGGAAATGGAGGGAGTGAGGAAGGGATGGAGACGAATATAAACAATTAATATATGTTATGCACACTTACCAACATTCCGTAAGAGATGTAGTATCTACTGCTAACATGTAATATTAAAATTTTTAATAATACCTTTAAAATGCCTATGAAGAAAATGTGTTAAAACTTTTCAAATCAAGTGCCAATTTTTTCTTGACTATGGAAACTTGCTGTTAGAAAAAAAGCACATGCCGTCCCAGGGGAACCATTTAGAAAACATAAAAAGCACTTTAAAAAACTGCAGTGTACAAATATGTTCATTCATTTTCCTACTTTGGTGATTATGCAAAAATGCTGCTATGAACATTTGCTGGCAAACTTACGCGGACGTGTGTTTTCATTCCTCTTGCGTAGCCGCTATGGAGGGTAACAGCTGAGGCATAAGGGGTGTATAGGAATGTACATCTGCAAGAAACTGCTGAGCCACTCTCTACTGTGATGAGTAATTTTATACTCTAACCAATAGCGTGTGGGAGGCCGGCCAGATAGCTCAGCAGATTAAAGTGCCTGCTTAGGCAGACATAGGGACAGGGATTCAGTGCCTTGTGTGCCATGCTGGCCCTACAATAAATAAATAAATAAATAAATAAATAAATAAATAAATAAAATGAAATAGCATGTGAGAGCTCTTGTCGTCCTTCCAACTCATCATCATTAATATTGTCAGGTATTTTAATTTTCCCACTGTGAAAGGCATAAAATGTGATTATGGTTTATACTTACATTGACTTGATGATCAATGATGTTGAACAGCTTTTCTTGATGTTATGAGAAATTTATAAATAATTTATACACAATCTCTTGTGAAGTACCTGATCACGGAACATTTTCTGTTATGTCTCAGAGAGCTGTATATATAATTGCAAGAAATAACAAGAGATTCTCCATATATGCTTTATTTATTTTACTCTAACGGTTGTACATGTAATATTATGGTACAATACCGCGATTTGGATATTGACTTTAAAATAGTTCACTCACCCATCTCATTTAGATATCTCTATTTTTAATCTACCTATGTGTATGTACAGCTGGAATTGGTTCTACATGACTTTATAGAATGTCTATGCTCCGGGTCTACTAATACAATTAGATTAAGAACAGTCCTTCCGCACAAGCATTATTTATTCTTTTATAACCATGTTCCTTTCCTTCTAACCTTTCTCGAACTCTGCAGCTACTAAGCTGTTCTCAATAAAATTTTATTACTTAAAAATGTAAATTGGCTGAGTGTGGTGGCATGCAACTGTAGTCCCCAAACCGGGGAGACTGAGGGAGGAGGGTTGCCGTGAGGTCAAGGTCCACCGGGGATACAAATCAATTCAAAACCAGCCCTAACTGCATAGTGAGGCCCTGTTTCAAAAACCAAACAAACAACTTAACAATATATAGGGTCCAGCAGCGGATGAGTAATAAACCACGTGTGGTATACATATACAATCAAATGTAATTCACCTGTAGAAAGGAATGTAATTCTGACAAATATCATAACATGGATGAGCCTTGAGGACACCATGTTAGCAGAGATAAGCTAGGCACAGAGACAAATACTGCGAGATACCACCTACGTGGGGCATGTAGAGTTGTCAAAATCTTGCAAAGAAGAATGATAGTTTCCAGCAACTAGGTGAGAGGGAGAGAATGAAGAAGTGCTTGGTGAGGATGGACAGCCAGGTTTGCAGAATGAAAAACTCTGGATTGGTCATAGAACAATAGGAATATAATTAACACTACCAAACAAATAGCTGAGATGCTGAGTTTTACATTGTGCATTCCAACCACAGTTTTAAAACAGTTGCATAAATAAAATCATAGTGTACAACTGTTGGGATTAGCTTCCCCTGCCCATAGACAAGAGTAACTGAAGTTACTGCATGTACCACTAGTTGGCTCCTTTTAAATTGTTGAACAGTGCTCCCTGGACCAGTTTGTAGCCATTCACGGTTGAAGGGTGGACATCTGGGTTGTTTCGCTTTTTACTGCTATAAATAAAGCACCCGTGATTTTTTGTGCACAGGCTTATGTCTGAACATTAACTCCTCATTCTCTGAGATGAGATACCCAGAAGCACAGGTAACTTCAGGGCTGGCATGCACCCCGCTCTTTTTCAGCATAGCTGAGCCATTTTACAGCCCCTGCAGCAGTGTATGGGTGACCCAGTTTCTTGGCACATGCACAAAATTTGGTAATGCAACTGTTTTTAAATTTTAGCTGTATTAATAGGTATGAAGCAATATGTCATTACTGTTTTAATTTCCATTTTCTTTATATCTAACAAAATTAAACATCTTTTGTACATTTTTTAGTCATATGGATATTCTATTCAGTGAAATGTTTGTTTCATTCATATTTTCCTTGGGGATTGAATGTCCTTCTGTTTTCACTGGATGTATTACTTGGCTTTTTTTGGTGTTGGTTGTGAAGTATTTTCATTTTAAACATTATTATGCTATAGTTTAAAAAAAAACCCATAAAATTTGACATCTCAACCATTTCTTGGTACACACGGCTTGCTCATGTTAAGTATATTACCATTGTGAAACCAGTCTCCAGGACACTGTTATCTTGCAAAACTCATGGGCTAGCTTCCTTAAACCTCCCCCACTCTCTGTCTCTCTTAGAATCGTTTTCATAGAGCCGAAGGAAACCTAGGCATTTTAGGAGTGGAAACAGATGATTGATTTTCCATCATTTTATTTTATAATATTGACTTTTCAAATGATAAATGTAACTCCAAGTCTTACGTTACCTGTATTCCACAAATTGTGATATACCATCTTTCAGTTCAAAGCATTTTATTTCCCATCATATTTATCTATGATACAAGAGAATTTATATTGCATGTAAAACTTGGGAATACACAGAGGAGAGTTAAACTAAAGGTCGGAGCCTACTCTTGGTGAGAAGACTTGATCGCACAGTTGGCCCTTGCCAGTGCGCTTGGAATTAGGATTTTGAGAGACTCTCACCATGCTGCATCAGACAAGACTGGACTGTTCAGACAAAGGTGGTCTATAGTAAGTACCTTGGAGAGGGGACTGGAATTTTGGTAGGTGAGAGGCAGAAGGATGCTACATGACTGACCTCTAAAGGAAGATGGCCACTGAGATGCAGGTACGCTTCCTTGGTATCCACTTCTTGATTCAAGATTCTTTACTTGAGTAATTACTTCCCATCTGATTGGGAGAGGATTTCGGGAATCTTAAGGTCTTTTTCTCCATCCTTTGCACCCTTATCCTTTTCTCTTTGCCAGATTTGCTTTCTACGCCTTCCTCTGCTGTATTCAATGTTTGGACAGCCCTTCAAATAAACTTGTCATATCCAATGTCACATTTTTCTTTTGGACATCGTTGTCATTTCTGTGCTAAAATTCCCACCACAGATAGCTTCCTCCTTTCCCACTAGCTACTCTCCCGTACTTTTAATTTTAAAGCATTGATCTCTGAAGTGTAAAAACTGTCTTCAACACCTTGTGTTGAAGTTTCTTTTATTTATACGTTGCATGTCACTTTCCCCTTGCACACATTGTATAATTTTTGTTTTTTTATGCCACTCACATTGTGGACAGAACAGTCAAAACTGATGTTGAAAAATATCATCAGGAAAGGAAGGGCCCACCTGTTCTCCTCATCAGATTCTAGTGTGGGTGTCTGAGTCAATCAAATCTGCAGTTACCTGGATGTAGAATTTTGGGGGGAAGATTTAGAGTTTGCATACAATTAATTTTAAGATTAGAAAGTAAAGAACAAGACTTTCTTCCTCTGAGGATGTGCTGATGAAAGCACTGAGAGCTTTATGCCTTTGCTCAGCCACTGGCCAACTCAATCATGAGACGTCCCTGTCTGATTCTTCATCTAGTTTCCAGTGTCTGTTAGCTAGTGAATTCTCTCCTTATACCTGAAAACCACAATATCTCTCCCTTTCTCTTGCTACTCTCCTTCATCCTTGAGAGGATAGCTGCAGAGTCCTCTTGGAAGGAGTATCATGGAGGGGCTGATCTGGGGTTCTGTTACCCTTCCTTCATCCACGGGAAGTTCACAGTCTTATGCTTTGTAAATAGAGACACTCTGTCACAGTCTCTTCAATTTGGATGCGCTTTATTTGCCTGATTTCCGAGACTAGGACTTTTGATATTCTGTTGAGTAAAACTGGTAATTGTGTTCAACTTGTTTCTTCCTAATTGTGTGCAAAGAGCTTCGCTGTTCTTGTTGTGATGTGTGATGGAATTAAGTATGATGTCAGCTGTGGGCTTGTCACATATGGCTGCTACTACGTTATGCTAATTTCCTTATTTACAGCTTAATAAAAATACTGAGAATATAAGTAGGGAAAAGATAGTCTCTTCAACAAGTGGTATGGGAAGCACTAGATGTCTATATGTAAACAAATGAAATCAGAAACCCTACTTTATACCTTACCCAAATACCAATTCAGGATGGGTTAAGTATTTAAGACCTAAAACTACAAAATCTCTAAAAGAAAATATAAAAAGGAAGTCTCATGACACAGAACTTGGCAATTATTTCTTGGAAATAGCACAAAACTCACACGGAACAAAAACAAAAACAGAGAAATATTACTGATCCAACTAAGAAGCTTTTGCACAGCAAAGAAAAGAATCAGTTGAGTGGGAAAGTTAATCCGTAAAACATGAGAAAATGTTTGCAAGTTACAAGTCTGATAAGGAGCAAATCTATGCAATGCAATAGAAGCTCCTGGGAGGGGTGGTGAAGAGGTATGCGTTGGTGGAGATTATACAGAGGCAGGGATAAGGTGAACTTGAATGGTGTACTCACAAATTGAAATTGTCGGTCCCTTCTGCAGGGGGAATCTCTCTCTCTCTCTCTCTCTCTCTCTCTCCCCCCACCCCTCCCTCTCTCTCTCTCTCTGTGATGCCTGATCTAGTATGTCCAGTGGGTGAGCCCAGACTTTGGATAATTTCAATTGTCAACCTAGTCAGAAATCTGGACCCAGACTTGAGTTCCCTGATGGCTGAGGTTTTCATAAATAGTTCATAAGCGAGGGGAGCAGAGGAAGGCCCTAGAAATTTGGGGGAAGGGGTGGTTAAAGGTAGCCCCTTTAACTAGACAGTCCAAAGTCACCCAAATAGAAGATGAACAGTCTCCATACAATTTCAGAAAACTGATCTTTATTTAAAACCATGGCCTGTGGTGCGAAATCGTTCCACTGTGTGTGCGTATCATCTGATGGCCCAGGTTTCCTCACTCTCCTGCATTCTTTTTGGTGCCTGCTTCACCCCTAAAACCTAAAGTATAAGAAAATGTAGAGCAAGTGAGCTGTTAGGGCCAAGCCTTGGCGAACCACTTAACATCTGTCTGTGGAGCCAGGAAACTGAAGAGGGCTTTGGTCTCTTCCAGCCATATTTACTGAGCATGTGCCATGCATTCTGCCCAGCACTGAAAGACAGGGATAGGGAAGGGAGTAGGGCCATCCTGCTCTCCAGATGGTGCCTTGCTGTTTACTAAATCTGACATCACAGGCAAATATCTCTAGCTGCCTCAGCGAGGACAGAGAATAACATATGTCTGACCAAGTTTTCTTCAAGTTCCACCCAGATGCAAGAAAAGGCTTAGAACCCCTGCCCTGGGCTCTGGGCGTCCCTCACTGAGCAGTGCGCTCTATGCTCAGCCACTAGGGGCTTAACAGCATACTACTAAGGGCACCAAGCATACTTTCCTAATCATTCGGTTGAAGGTCTCTAACATCCAAATCAGATTCCTAAGACTCTCTAGGTTTCCACCATTGAAATTGTCTGGGTAGGGTCTAGGGGATTTGCACATTTAATGAGCTCACTCAGGAGACCAGGTGACTAAGCACAGAATCCAGCGGAAACACCTAGGATGGTACCTAGGAAAGAAGATGCCCCAGTTTAGCTGTGAGGGAGGAGCACACCAAGAAAACTCTAGGCTCTTGGTCCATACAAGATGCTGCTGGCAGAAGTAGCATTTCTCTCCCTGGGGCACCCACTGTAGTTGATTACCATCAGACGGATGAGCTCCATACATAACTTTGAACCTAACAGGACTATGGATTCACTCAGGCAAATAGTTCACTCTTTGAGTTCAGGTCTTGCTATGGAAATAGAGGGTAATATCATGGAGTCTGACAGACTTGAAAGTCATAATGTATGTGAGGCAATTTGTAGTTCAAAGAAATCATCTGAATAATTCTTGATCATAGCAGCTTATCAACAACTCCACTCCCTCCCACCCTTCCCTGTCTTCACACACGATTTAAATAAAATGCTTCTTCAGGAGCATCTGTTCACTTGTACAGCTAGAGAAAGGGAAGTTAGTGAGCAGTGAGAGCTAGCCACGTGTCCAGCAAGTGTCCTCTCACAGTCCCCAGAGTCCCCAGAGGCGAACACTGCCATGACTTTGGTTTCATGCACAGTAAGTTGAAGATCAAAAGAGGTTAGGTGGCCTGTCCCACACGTCATGGAACCAGAGTTTGGTGGAACCAGGAAAGAGGCCGGGTGACTTTGTGCCAATGATTCCGAGAGACAGGGAGGGAGATGTCTGCGGTGTGACACATGTGCCAAGTTGAGTGTGCAGTGTGTGTATGTGCGTGCATGAGCGTGCACACTCTCAGTGTAACGGAGTGTGGAGTGGCCTTATATTCCTCCTCTCACAGCCAGTCTGCAGGCAGCTACCCACCTTCTAACGCAACACGCCTTATTCCCTCCTCCCCGCTAACAGGAGGAGGCGCTCATAGTGGCCCGTGGGAGGAGAGGAAGGCGGTTCAGGCAGGACGAGGAGTGCAGCCCTTGGAAGCCGCCAAGCCATTTGGCCTCAGGTAAGCTCTCAGCCTCTTCCTTTGCTGGCATTGTACGTGCCAAGTCTGCAGCACCTCTCAGGCGGTGCTTCTTCCCAGAATGTCTGCCAGGTCCAGTGCCAGGTAGGACCCTTGTCCCACAACACCAAGTGCCACAGGTTGTGGGCTGGGATGTGGGCAGAACAAGTAGCACGGCAGGCTGCCCGACCTCACCCTTGCAATAGATGGACTCCTAACCGTTCAGGGGAATTTTCGGACAGCTACTGTGTGTGCTTCTGACTGGACTGGAATCCGTCTGCCTGAACAGGGTGCGGGGTGTTAATCACAGGTGCGGCTTTACTCTGCAGCCCCTTGGCATGGCTGCCCTTGGAAACATCCCGGAAGCATCTCTGTGGAGTCCAGAGGGAGGAAAGGATCCTCTTGTACTCCCTGCGAAAGTTCTGGTTCAGGAGCCCGTAGACAATGGCGTTAAGACAGCTGTTGAAATAAGCCAGGAAGTAGCTAGTGATGAAGAGCCCCTCCGGGATCTGGGGAGCCATTTGTTCTGGATTTATGGCCACAACTAGACCGATGCAGTTGAGGGGGGCCCAGCAGATGGCAAAGATCACAAACACCACAAACATGGTTAGGAAGCTCCGCACGTCGCCCGGCCGCATGCGCAGCTTGTTCTCCGACTTGACCTTCCTGCGGGCCTGAAGCACCAGCACCCAGATTCGCAAGTAACAAAAGATCACTACGGCTATGGGGAGGAAGAAATGGATGACTACTACAGCCCTCGTGTAGTCAGCGCTGGCTGTCTGGATGAATGTGCAGGAGTAGATGCGCGGGTCGTATTCCAGAGATCCCACGAAGAAGTTGGGCACTAAGGCCACCAGGGTGAGGAGCCAGATGAGGCTGATGTAGACAGGCACGTGCCAGTGCCTACAGGCCCGGCGATAGGCCGCGCTGTGGCAGATGTAGCAGTAGCGGTTAATGGCGATAGCAGCGATATGGAAGACAGAGCCAATGACACTCAACCCCATCACAAAGGCGCTGGCTTTGCAGTGTGCGTCCCCCACGGCCCAGTCATCACAGAAGATCGCCAGGAGGGTCAGTGGGTAGGGGTACAAGGCCACTGCCAGGTCAGCCAATGCCAGGCTCACCAGGAACAAGTTACCTGAAGCAAGAAACAGAGCAAGAGTCAGCGGGTGCCCCTGCAATCCCGAGTTTTGGAGAACATCCTGCCCGTCAGCCACTTTCAGCACTGCTACTTGCAGCAACGGCAGTTAGAGACAGAGCTGAGGGGTCCGGTTGCATCTCTCTTGCTCGCCGTGTTGCAAGCGCGTTGCTTAGGGCAGTCACAGCTCGCCTGTGCTGTTTGCCAGATGCGGGTGATATTTACCTGGCAGTAGAGCCATGAGACGCAAATAATGCTCAGTGCTCAGGGATGCAGAGGGTGCTCACAGGTGACAACCATGCTGTGATAGGCAAAGATGCACTGAGACTCACACTGTGTAATCTCCAGCAAGGACTGGAAGAAGAGAACCTGAGGGTCAAGAATGTGCGTTCACCGCCACCACTCCCCTCTCTCTAAATCCATGCCTCCCTGTACATCCTCCTTCTGGATCTTCTACCCACTGATTAACGTGCTACTTCCTAAGTGTCTTTAAGTTTTGTGTTTTGTTTTGGTTTTATATGTGCATTACATTTCTCAGCTGGTATAAAAGAAAGGACTTGAAAGTAAGAACCATGTGTTTGCAGTATTCTCTGTGGGCCCCGTCCAGAGACAACACTCTCAGCCATATAGCCATGTTGACAGTCCCTTAGAATGGTGCAGACTCTGTCCCAGGGAATGTGGGGGCGCTCGGGAGCTCCCTGTCTCAGTTTTTAGGGTCCTCCTGCTTTGCCTGAACATTCACAGACTTTCTGAAAATCCTCTCTCCTCTGAGTAGTCATTTCTCTAGCATCATCAGGTTCAGCCAGCCAGAGCCTCCCAAAACTACACACAGAGCCACCCAAGCTTTAGGCATGCCCTGTGCCACCGTCTTAGGGAAGAGCCATAGACTTCTCCAAAGCACAGGCTCTGTTTCAAGTTTTGATTTCTAAAACAATTACTTGCTCATGAATAAAGTGCTCAAAACTTGGAAGCTTTTAAATGTGAAGCTTAGGCCTTCATGAACAGCTAGCACCATCCCTAATGGCATTTGTTTCTTTTACCATGCTTTGTATTTCGGGTGGCATCCACCATATGCTCAAAAGATAACAGACTCCCTCTATTAGAGGTCTCAGCTCCACAATTTGCTCTGGACATGATCTTTCACATTCTCTGGTGTCCTGCCACGTGGCGACAGGCATACTAAAGGCCACGAACACAGAGGACAGGTGGAGTGGCCTCACAGGCCAAACTTCCAAGTTGGCAAGAAAAGGGCTGCCCCACTGATGCCCTGCACCTCTCCTCGGTCTTAGAGGTGATGTGGCTGCCTCAGCGCTTGAGAGCATCAGGCAGATGGAAAAGGTTCCAAAGGTACAACGGTCCTAAAAGCCAGGCCATGTCTCAATGTCCAGTGTTGCGGGTACCCGGAGGCCCAGAACCAACCAGCGGGGAGTTCACCCAGTGCAACTCTTCATGCAAAGCTCCGCTGTGCAAAGCAACTCCAACTACCACATAAAATGAGGGAAAGAAGTGTTCCCAGGCTTCCCTTGGCCAAGGTCCATCCTCAGCCTACCACAATCAAGAGTCCATGAACTATGCTACCCATAGGGCTGGGAAGCTGCGAGACCCACAGGCAGTCTTTCTAATTAAATTTTATTTTATGTTTTGTATTTTGGAGAAGGGTCTACAAGGTGGTCAGGGTCTCACTACTAGATTGGACTTATAGTGATCCACCTGTTTACAGCCTCCCAAGAGCTGGGATTACAGGTGCTGCCACCATGCCCAGTCTCGATCACTACCTCGGTGCACCTGTGGGTGGGGCTAGCACAGCAGGCCCGGGGATTGAACCCCCTGTCCCAGCACCTGCTTGCAGGTGCTTTAATCTACTGAGCTATTTGGCCGCCACTTTCTTAACTTTTAAAACATTGCATTCACTAAGATTCTGACAATAGTTTTATATAACAAGCGACAGCACACCAGGCCTGCCACTCAACTTGTTTATAAGTTTCAGTTTCATTATGAAGCTGTTTAAAAGAAAAACTTAAAACCTGTTTTTACCTGCTAAATACCTTAATGGTAAGGATACCACTAAACATAGTAATGAACTTGACGCAGTGCAAATAAGAGTTAACAAAAGCTACACACTGCAGCCTGAGCTACATTCTTACCAAAAAATGAAGTAACTGTCATTGGTTACATGAAATTTTCCCGATTGGTTAAAACTTGATAGTATAAAACATGCACCTTAGAATCTTTAGCTATTAAGTTCAAAAAGTAACCATGTCTGCATAAAACAATTCCCAAGCCAAAGTATAGCGAAAAATTAATTCAAATGGCCAACATATTCCAAGACAAAAAACATTCAGTTATTATTGATGCAGAGGTAAAGTCAGCCATGGGGCTTTGTCAAGCTTGCTAAGAAGGTCTGTTTCCCTGGTTCACTCAAAGCAGCAGATGACCAGGGCCACAGATCTCATTAAGCTCAATAAAGGGCAAGAGGGCTTGTATCGAGCTCTGACCTCCCCAGGAAGCAGGGCTACTGGGTCCACAAAAGTGGGAGCTGTGAGGAGCAAAGGCACACTATTCTGCTAGCTAAAGAGATGGCAAGGCAGCCTTCTGAAGGGCCTTTTACGGTCTCAGAGGTCCGGGGTCTGCGCTACTCAGCATCAATGCCAAAGAAGCCCATTAGCATCTTGAAGCTCTTCGGACACTATTGCTCTGGCATCCAAAGCGAGAATATAGTCTGAGGAGGGCAGGATACAACTGGTCACAAAGGGGTCATAAGGCAGGAGCAACACTTTTGAGAGCAGAGACTTCCTTGTTTGCAAAGACACTGCAGCAGGTGGTTGATGAGGCTGAGCTGCTAGATTCCTTCCCCACCTGCTTTTCCAGGGCTCAGGTGACGTCACAGACTCCCACATCCTTGCTTCCTTTCTGGTCGTCACCTGGTCTGTGTAGGACGTGAGGGGCCCGGTGCCTTTCCATTTAACTCTCAGCCTCACTGGCTGCGTTTGCTGACAGCGCCCTTGGGCTGACCTGATCTGACTGCATCATTTGGTTTCCAGGGAGCCAAGGACTTCTTCTCTAGTTTCCCAGCTTGAGCAGAACCAGGAGCCTAGATCTTATCTCAGAATCTGAAGTCACCTTTTATTTTTTTTTATTTTTTATTTTTTTTTTTGTCTTTTTGAGACAGGGTCTCGCTATGCAGTTGAGGCTGGCCTTGAGCTCACTTTTGTAGCCCAGGCTGGTCTCGAACTCGCACCAATCCTCCTGCCTCAGCCTCCCGAGTGCTGGGATTACAGGCGTGAGCCACCACGCCCGGCTGAAGTCACCTTTTAGAATCTGGAGGTGGCGCTGAAAGTTAGCAACGTGCGGTGATCTCAGTCCTTCTGCTCTGGCTGGAGGACTTGGGGCGAGCTAGTCAGCTTTGTTCCGTCATCACCTTTTTCCCTGTTCTAGTTCCCTCCGGCACACTCCACCTATCAGTTCTGTGAAAAAAAAAAAAAAAAAAAAAAAAAAAAAA
>PVJA010013493.1:0-49455 GCA_004027025.1 Myocastor coypus
CACCAATCCTCCTGCCTCAGCCTCCCAAGTGCTGGGATTACAGGCGTGAGCCACCACACCCGGCTCCCTATGTGTTTTAAAGCTCACAGATTTTTCCATTTTTAATACAGATTCATAAAAAGAAATTTCATCAGTTGTGCATATCATCATTCATCAAGTTTATTGCTCTAGCAAGCCTGAGTTCAGAATTTACCTGGCTGAGTGACTTTCATATGGTTTTCTTCTTCTGGCAGAAATTCATTTTTAAAACTTCAGCCCAAGGTGAGAGTGCAAGACACTGCCCTGCACATACATACCCTACAAATTAATTTAGATGGTGAAACGATGCGTGACAGACACTAAACTCTTGTTTTCTTTACGAGTCACTGTCCTCCACCTTTAATGAGAAGGAAAAATAGTGTATTGAAAATCATAAATTCTAGGGGCTGGGGAGATAGCTCCGAGGCACAAGTGCCTGCTGGGCAAGTGCAAGGTCGTGAGTTTGAACCCTGGTCCCACAAAAAAAAAAAAAAAAAAAAAAAAAAAGAAAATCATAAATTCTAGCTACCCCACAAATTAACCAGAGTCCTCTCAAAAACTAGAAATTGGTTCTTATTTCACGATCCTAGAGAATAATCACACAATGAATCACACAAACAAAAGGGCTGTGACTGTGCCTGCCAGGAGGGTGCAGGTGGCCCCAGCTCACTCCTACATTCCAAGAGCAGCCTTCCCAGACAAAAGCAGTGTCTTTAGATTTGCCGTAGCATAATCCATGTTCTCATAATATAATTGTATAATCAGCCAACTATGCCTTTTGCATGTCTTTTATTTGTAATGACAGCAGTAAATATTTATAGACAGTGGACCTTTTAACAATGGAGGAAATATATTAATATAGAAGCAGTTTCATAATAATTCATTTCCCTTCCTTCTCTCTGTAAAATGAGACTGCACCAACCCTTGGGGTTGTACCAACATTTCCCTCCTGGGGGTGTCTTCGGAGTGAGGAGCTGTGCTGAGGTTAATGGGTTGCCCTCACAATTGCAGAGGTTGCAATTTCCAAACATCTGACTATTCAAGGGCATTTGCCTACGCCGTCCACTCTAAACCCGGAATTTATACATGTTGCAGAAAATGAATTCTCATAGCTGTAGGACAAGTTTGGTGTGGCCATCCAGAGACACAACAAAGAATGCTATGCAAATTTTTCCAAATGCTGGTCTGAGAGATGAAGCCTCGGCAGAAAGCTAGATGCCTGGTGACTTCCAGAGCCTTCACTCTCTCACTACCCCATGCATCAGTAGCTCTCAAGAATCTGTTTTCAGAACGTTTCTCAGTGACAAGGTAGGGAGCAAGTTTTAGGATCAGTGGAACGCAGGGGTCCATGAGTACCTTTGAAGTTGTCCCATTCTCTTAAGTTCTTCTTTCATCTTCCAGTCTTTCCCAGTCACTGAACTGATTTTAGAAATACATGAGTCTCACCCCCGAGGTCAGACGAAATGACTGGGTAGCCCATTCTTCTCCACATGTTGCGGAAGAGCTCCTGGGCACATGTGGTTTGTGTCTGCTGGGTTCTGTGGATGCCACTGAGTGCCTTTTCTGAATCTGCAGCTCCCACTCACCCCACGGGAGCAGGACTAGGAATAGTCCTGTGTTTCTACAGATGCAGCTCCTGACAGCTACAGGGATACGGGCAGCTGGGTGAGATGGGCTTTCCCAGCAGCTTCCAGGTGTAGCAGAGGCCCACGACCTTCCTGAAAGCAACCTTCTGATCCACACCTCCCCACCCCCGCCTAGCACCGATTGCATAAACCTTCTCTGTGTCAGATCTCTTCTGCTAGAATCTGAGGTGGCCTCCATTTTCTTGACATAATCGCATCCATCATGGTTACACTCATTATCCTGCAGGCTCTTTTGGAGCTGATGATACTAACCCAGGCATTTGCACTCTGAGCCCAAGAGAGTCACAATCCAGGAGAAACAAAATCTCGTACAAAATGCATAATAAAGATTTGCAAGCCCCACAGCTCCAGTAGGAAAGCACACAGTGAATCAATTCCCTGGAAATTCTTATGCCTCCAGGTGTAAGCCACAAAAGCCAAGGGCAGATCTCTCATGCAGGGTGCAGGCTGAGTTTCATATTTACAAACATGCAGGAAAGGTGGGCAACTCGGTTTGGGCGTAGAGTGCACTCTTATATTAAACCCCAAGCTACTGCCTGCACTTCAGAGTCCTCTCATGTGGGAGCTTCGGCCAACTTTAAAGATTTAATAATGAAGAGCTGAGTGTTTCCAGATCCTAAATTATTCAAGGGCTGGAGGAAAAATTTGCTCTGGTTGACTTTAGATATGTTAGATGAGGACAGTGTGTTTTTTTTTTTTTTTCTTTATTTCATTGGTCAGAACTAATACATCTTCTATTGTTAACAGCAGGCTATAGTTTTAAAACATGGAGTAAAAATGGTTTGGACTAGCACTGTCCAAAGGAATTTTCTCTGATGAAAAACTGTTCTGTATCTGTGCTTCTCCAACATGGTAGCATAGGCCTATGTGATGACTGAGTACTTAAATGTAGTTAGTGGGGGCCGGAGAGACAGCTCCAAGGCACAGGCACCTGCCTGGCCAGCGCAAGGACCTGAGTGCGATCCCCAGCCCTACATCCTGTGCGGTCTTGGCCCAGGGCCCGGGGACTGGGCATGGTGGCTGGTGGTGCAAGCCTATAATCCCAGCACTCGAGAGGTTAAGCCAGGAGGATCTCTGTGAGTGTGAGACCAGCCTGAGAGCTTCAAAGTGCAGCACTAGGCCAGTGCAAACTGCATAGTGGGACACTGTCTCAAAATTAACTAACTAAATAAAATGTAGTTACTGTTGTGAAAACAAATCTCAATTTTATGTTAATTTAGATTTAAATAGTTAATAGGGGTACTATAGAAAAGAGTTGATTTAATATATTGTTTTAAGTAGTTTTATAGAAATATAAAACTGATTTTGCATTTAACTAAATATATTTATTAAGCATAAAATTACATCAAAATATAAAGTCATTATATAGGAAATAATAAATTACAAAAATTTAATATCTGGGTGTGGGAGCTAGCTCCTAGGAAGCACAAGGATCCAGGTTCAATCCCCGGTACTACATGCTGTGCTGGCCTCAGAATCCCAGGCACTCCAACTACCAAAACAGAGTATGTTGGCGCATGCCTGTAATCACAGCTCTGGGGAGGCTGAGACAGGAGGATCAGGATGAGTCCAAGCTGTGTAGCAAGACCCTGTACCAAATAAATACATAAATAAAATATTTTCTAAAAATCTTAATATCTATTTTCACCAATATAATTATTGAATTCTATTCAAACTAGTAATATATAAGAACGTTCTTGTAAACTCTTCCAAGAGAGGCAGATACTCTTCAAGTCCCTCCCTTCTTTCCCTCCCACAGCTGGGGCTGCTGCCCACATCCCCTCCAGCAAGTGAAAACAATTTATGGGATAAATTTTTCTGTACATTTAGAAACATATTTATAAATATAGCATATTTGCATGTCTATGTTAAATTAAATTAAAATATATTTTATTCTCAAAATGTATACAGGCATTCTCCAAGACAGGTAAATGAGTAGATAGATATTTATTTTTTATGGCTATATGATTCCTAAATGTGCAATTTTTATGGTGAATTTGACTGTTATTCTCTTGCTAGAATCTTACGTTCTTTTTTTGTTAATTTTACTTATTTAATTTTATTTTATTTTCTTTTCAGAACTTTTGTTTGTTTATTTATTTCTTTTTATGGCCGGCTCAGCCTGCCCTGAGGGTAGGGCTGGTGTAGCATGTGGTGCCGGGGATCGAACTGTGGTCCCTGCAGCTGCCTAAGCTTTCCTAAGCAGGTGCTTTAGACCACTGAGCCATCCTGCCGGGCCCAATAATCTTACGTTCTTAAAAGGTTTTTTGGTTTGTTTTTTTTTTTTAAAGAGCCAGGATGTAAACTCAGGGCCTTGCACTTCCCAGGCAAGCACTTATTCTACTGAGCTATTCCTCTAGAATCTTATGTTCTTAAGGCATTTTTCTTTTCTACAAACATTTTTCTTTTCTGTCAAATGCATGATAACATGCATTCTTACATATGTGCTATCATGTATATTTTATATTTTAACAAATTGCAAAATTTTCCTCTATGATGACTGCGTAATTACTATTCACCACTGCCTCATTTGAGCTTATCCAAGTTTTGGGCCTATTTGAGGAGTCAAAAAAGAAGTAGAAAAAAATCATTTTTCTTTCTCTATTATCAATGCAGTGAAGCAATTTTCCATATGCCAACTGAATTTCATATTTTATAATTATTATATCATTCACATCTTTTTTCTTAAGTCAAGAATATATGTATGAATATGGCAAGACTATATGGTTTTGGGGAAAGGGCTGAATTATTTCTCCAATATGCTGTGCCTTGTGCACAAGTTTTCCTAAATGCATACATTTTTAATTTCATGTATTTGGTACAGGGTCTTACTATGCAGCTCAGACCTGTAGTGATCTTCATGTTTTCAGCTTCCACAGTGCTGGGATGACAGGACTGAGCCACCAAGCCCAGGCTCGGTCAACCCACTCAGCATGCCCTCGGGCCTGTGGTGCTAGAAACGGAAACCCCAGTCCCTGCACTTGCCTAAGCAGGTGCTTAGTCCACTGAGCTATGTCATCAGCCCCCTAAATAATTATTGAATGGGTGAATGAGACTTACCATGAAAATTCCTCTCCAAAGAAAAAAATGACAGGAGCTGGGGAGATACCACCATGGCATGAGTGCCTGCCTGGCAAATGCAAGGTCGTGAGTTCCAACCCTGGTCCCGGAAAAAAAAAAAAAAAAAAAAACAGAACAGGGCCTGGTGGGATGGCTCAGTGGTCTAAAGTGCCTGCTTGGGAAAGCTTGGGTGGCTTCAGGGACCACGGTTCAATCCCAGCACCACATGCTGCACCAGCCCTGCCCTCAGGGAGGGCTGAGCCGGCCATAAAAATGAGTGAATAAACAAAGTTTCTGAAACAAGAAAATAAATAAATAAATAAATAAATAGAACAAAATGACTGTGTCCATAATGTGTTTAGCTTAAGTTCTATGTTTTAGAGTTTCCCAATTAGACAGGTAAATAACAAGATATATCTGCTATCCTAGGAAAACAGCTCCTAGCTGTTGCCTTTATTCTGTTAGACTTTTTAAATTTAACTAAATATTAATTTAATAACTCCTACAAGAAGTATTTCTGGAACAAATTTCATGAAGATAGTATAGTGTTTTCTCAAACACTATGTATCATTCACATCCAAGTAGCATTTTCTCAAAGATCTTGATCTCCTTAATGTTTCCATGGTAGAGGAATGATACTGTAACTTGTATACTTTTTATAATTTATACTATTGTTGTAATAGCTGATCAATAGCTAATCAATAGGGATAATTCAAGCTTCCTCACATCACAAAGACCTTCAAGACATTTCAACTTCTGCATGACTAATGTTTGCTTTTCTTCTGACAGAAATATTCAACATTTTCTTTGTGAATCTATCCTCCACTGTCTCCTTCCTCATGGCTGACGCCGATGCTGTTACAGAGTAGGTGTGCAGTAAAGACTCAGGCTCACTGTCCAGCTAGAGCCAACCACCCAATCCTAGCACTTTGGTGGGAGGCATGAAGAAAGGCACTCTCACCAGCAAAAGTCCAAAGTGACAAGCAGCCACCTTGGTACACCGCCTAAGAAACCTACTTGAAGGGCAAGCGCAGGGTCCTGAGTTCAATCCCTGGTATTTCAAAAAAAAAAAAGAAAAAAGAAAAAGAAAACCTACTTGAGGATGAAACCAACACAAGAAAAAGAAAGTCTAGAAATATAGAGGGAAAGAGAAGAGGAAGGAACCAAGAGAACCAGATCCTGACAGTGACATTTCATGAAACCACACAGGCTTCCATACTTTGCAGATATTCTAGCTAAAAGAAAAAAAAAAAATAGGCCGGTGAGATGGCTCAGTGGTCTAAAGCACCTGCTGAGGCAAGCTTAGGCAACCACAGGGACCACGGTTCAATCCCCGGCACTACAAGCTGCACCAGCCCCATTCTCAGGGCAGGCTGAGCCAGCCATAAAATAAATAAAGTTTAAAGAAAAAAATTAGGGGCCCGGCAGTATGGCTCTGTGGTCTAAAGAGCCTGCTTAGGAAAGTTTGGGCGGCTGCAGGGACTGCAGTTTGATCCCCAGCACCACATGCTGCGCCAGCCCTGCTCTCAGGGCAAGCTGAGCCGGCCATAAAACTAAATAAATAAACAAACAAAAGTTCTGAAACAAGAAATAAAATAAAATAAAATAAAATAAAAAGTTCTTTAAAAAAAAAAAAAGAAAGAAAAACAAAATTAGGCCAACCAGATGGCTCAGCAGCCTAAAGCACCTGCTTGGGAAAGCTTAGGCAACTACAAAGACCTCAGTTCAATCCCCAGTGCAACATGTGCCAGCCCCATCCCCCAAGGCAAGCTGAACTGGCCATTAAAAACAAAAAGGAAAAAAAGAAAAAAATCGCCTAGCAAGCACAAGCTCCTGAGTTTGACCCCTAGTTTAAAAAAAAAGTCGCTTTTTCATGTGAGATCACTTGAACTGGATTTTTGTCACTTAGAATTCAACAAATCTCAACTGAAACAACCTGAATACAGGTAACTCATTCCAAGTTATCCAGTACATAGTTTACCTCAGCTTTACTCTGTCTCTGTGCTTCCAGTAGACATTGCCTAATCTGTACTACTGTATTGACAACAGTATCCTTTCCTGTGTGTGAAGCATATGTATGTATGTATGTATGTATGTATGTATGTATTTATTTATTTTTGTGGGACCAGGGCTCGAACTCATGACCTTGCACTTGCCAGGCAGGCACTTGTGCCACGGAGCTATCTCCCCAGTCCCTTGTGAAGCATATTTTCTATTTTATGTGCTTTCATAGAAATAATTACCCAGCTGCAATAGAGGTCAAATGCTACCACCCTTGTTTTATTAATGAGGAAGATGAAGCTATCGAAAGGCTAATGATATTCAAGATCTGGAGCAATATCCAAGATTTCCAATGCATACTTCATTGTTTTATTTATTTAGTTTTTAGCTATGCATCTGCCACAGATGATAAAGTAAAGGGAATAACTGATAGGGTCTAGCCCTAGTATGAAATGCTAAATCATTACGGTAGTCATGTAATATGGCTGAAGCCCTTAAAACAACAGCTTATCTTCCCAGAGACCACCTCCCCCTTCTTCTCCAACTCAGCCCAGGGTGCGGTTTCCTTCCACCTGTCCCACCACCTCAGGGAAGGCCCCAATCAGCTCCTCAAGTAAGTCTAAATATCCTCCTCAAACCCCACCCCTGGCAAAAGACTATAAAAGCCTCAACCTCGCTTTGTTCCAATTCAGAGAATTCCTTATCTTGCCCGAATTCTCTGCCTGTGCTCCAAGAAAATAAAACCCCTTTCCCTTTTTCCTTCTGCCTGTTTCTCTGTGGCAACACCCTGGAAAACCTTTCAGTAACTAGTAGGAAATAAGACACTGCTGATGGGGTTTGATAAGGTCAGTGTGGCTACTTTCTGGCCTGAGGAAGTGGAACTCTGGCTTAGTTTGTACTCTACATGTAAAATCACTTGGCAGGGGCTGGGGAGATAGCTCTGTGGCACAAGTGCCTGCCTGGCAAGTGCAAGGTTGTGAATTTGAACCCCGGTCCCACACACAAAAAAATAATAAAATAAATAAATAAAATCACTTGGCTGCTAAGGTTATGTGGGAATTTCTTTTCTTTCTTTCTTCATGTATTTGATACAGGGTCCAACTATGCAAATTGCATTCATTGTGATCCTCCTGTTTTCAGCCTCCTCACCACTGGGATTACAGGCCTGCGCTATCACACCTGGTCTCAGTGGTCAGCTCAGTGCACCTGGGGGTGGGACTGGAGCAGCATGTGGTGCTGGGAACCAAAACTCCATCCCTGTACTTGCCTAAGTAGGCGCTTAGTCTGCTGAGCCATTTCTCTGGCCCTTATGGGAGACTTTCTGCTCCTATAGTCATAGCACACAACAGAGATTGTCACCAAGCATTGTCAGTGCCAGACCCAGTGAATGATTCAGTTAAGTAACACTGGAGACAGTGCAGAAGTCACTTTGTACTTCTTGCGTGCAACATCTTAAGGAAATAGTAAACACTGCAGTGAAGAACTTAAGACACAGGGTTTGGCATAAGACAAATCTGTGTTTGACCATGGGCTCCGTCATTCACGAGGTTTGCATCTAGAATGTACCTTATGCTAATTCCCTTTTATATTCTTAGTGCTCATTTTGGATTAATTTAATGCACCTAGGTTCTGGCAAGAGGCAAGGTTAAGAAACATCTAAGCAACTGTTCAGACTTGAGATGACCGAAGCACCAGGAACATGAGCCTATCCCACACTTCTGTCTCAGCCTCTTTCCAAGCAGGGATGACACGGGTTATGTAATGAAGGTTGATTGTCTGTCAGGACTCACAGAATCAGAAGAGAGAGTAGTGACAAGCATTACACCAGGGAGTTCTTTGGACTATGTGCTCACTGTGACCTTTTGATCTCTTTTTCTTAATCTATATACTAATCTCTTCTCCTCACTGCCTAAGGTGAAACTATGAACAATAGGACTATGCTCTGGAACCATTCATATTTTATGTGCATATGATTTTTTTGCCTAAAATGACATGCATCAGGGAGGAATTCCCATTCCAGAAGAACAGAGGAACAGGTCAAATCGTGACTAAGTGGCAGTTGTGCTTGTCTCCTGGTTTCCACACAAGTAACAGGAGCTGTGCATTTCCAGGGTCTTTGGTCACTTCACACACCTCACTCACACTATCAAATTCTGATAGCCACCATTCCAGCTGAAAGTTAATTTCCCTACCATTGAACCATAAGCTATTGAAAAGTTTGCCCTCTGTGAACTTAATTTTACCATTCATGAAATGGAATTATAAGGGAAAAAAGGTATGCTTAGGTGGAAAATTATACATTATGCACTGGATGCTCCTCAGTGCTGTCTTATTGTGATCTAGGAGCTCCCTTACAACTGTGTAAGATTTTGGGGCTAGGGAAGTAGTTCAGTGGCATAAGCACCTGCCTTCCAAGTGCAAGGTCCCAAGAGAGTTCAATTCCTAGTACCAAGAAACAACAACAAAAAAAGACAACTATGTAAGATCTAAGCAATCAACCTCAATGTAAAATAAGTCTTTTCGTTAAATATGCAGATTCTTTCCAGTGAATTAACTTTTTAAACTTCTTATCCCCAAAATTGGTTTCTCCATTAGTACACTTATTTCAATATTTCTGACTGACACAGGTGTTTGGGCTTTGGATTCTCTGTTCTATCAGTTGTTGTACCTGCCTGGTTCTCTCCCAGATTCACAAATAGAATAAATCCTTTAATGCATCTTCATTTTTACATCTGCATGACAGACATGATTTAATCTTTTTTGAAAATCAGTTTTTAACAGGGATAAGAACATTACCTATCTCTGAGAGCTAAGTGATGTTTATAGAGCTTAGCACACATCGAGCCTCCGGAAATGCTATCCATTATTCTAAAACCAAGTTTAGCCTGAGATGATGTAGCATAGTTGGAAATGTTGAAGAGTTGCTGCCATTATGCAAAAGTTACGTACTTTAGAAACATCTCCAGTTCAACCTTAAGATCAGACACCTTCATCCTAACTCTATCCTTCCAGCCCAAGGGACAGATTCAGTCCTAATGAACCGTAAGTGAAGCATTGCTGTCCATCGGTTCAGTTGTAAACACTACCCTACCCTACCTGTTTTATTATAAATAGCAAATATATAAAGGTGGAACAAGAAAAGTCATTACAGTTCATGTGAAAATCTAAGACTAGTTACTTTTTTAAAAAATCTGTTAAATTAACAAGGAGTCAAACTTTTACTCTTTTTTTTTTTCTTTTTGTGGTACCAGGGATTGAACTCAGGATCTTGCGCCTTCCAGGCAAGCGTTTATTCTACTGAGCTATCTCCCAAGCCCAAGGAGTCAAACTTTCAAACTTTTTTTTTTTTTTTTCTGGTACCAGGGATTGAACTCAGGAACTTGTGCTTGCCAGGCAAGAGATTATTCTACTGAGCTACCTTCCCGGTCCCAGGAGTCAAACATTTGAAAGATCAGCAAAAAAATCAGGAAAACATAAATTTCTGTACTCATATATATCAGAGTTCCTGCTCCATTTAATTAAACCCCAATGAAGAGAACCAGTGTGATACATTACTAAGTAGTTTTGCTTTTCATCATGTAATAGCTTTGATGAGAAAACTATCTGGAGGCCGCCCATGCATGCATCAATATCAAAAATTAGAAAATGAATGTATGCTTACATAAATACTATTAAAATAAAATGCTAGAGAGGTAACTCAGTGACATAGCACTTATCTAGCATGCATAAGATCCTACTTTAAATTCACAGCATGACAAAAAGAAAAGAAAAAAATTCACTTTGAAAAATCCTTCTGAGTGTGATTTCTTGCTTTTTCTTTTAATTTGCTAAATAAATCCCTGCTCCTGATACATCGGATAAAAACACTCTGCTCTCAGGAATATTTTATTTTATTTATTTATCATTTATTTCGCAGAACCAGGGATTGAACTCAGGTCCTTGTGCTTGCCAGGCAAGCACTTATTCTACTGAGCTATCTCCCCAGCCTTCTAGCCAATATTTAAAAAAAAAAAAAAAAAACTTTGTGTGTGTGTGTGTGTGTGGTCAGTTCAACCTGCCCTGGGGACAGGGCTGGCGTGGCAAGGGGTAGTGTGATAACATGCTTAAGCAGGCCTCTTAGACCACTGAGTTATCTCACCGGCCCTGAAAAAAAAAAAAAAAAAAAAAAAAAAAATTTTTTTTTTTTTTTTTTTTTTTTGCAGAACCAGGGATTGAACTCTGGACCTTGCACTTGCCAGGCAGGCACTTGTGCCCCTAAGCTATCTCTCCATGCCCCCCTCCAAAAAAAAACTACTAAATGCTAAGATTCTCTGAATAAGTGACTACAGCGCATTCTCATAAAATACTGTTTTTCCCACATTCCTAGTTCTAAGGTTTTGCCATGATTTCTCATCTTATGGAACCAAAAAATCAAAAGATAATTTTCTTCTACACTGTTTTTCCCCTTGAGGCATCATTTCTTCTGACCTTACTATAAATTCATTAGCTTGAGGCATTTAGAGATTTTTTTTTTTTTTTTTTCAGAACCAAGGATTGAACTCTGGCCCTTGTGCTTCCCAGGGAAGGGCTTATGCTACTGAACCATCTCCTCAGCCCCTAGAGATATTTTAAATTTTTTCTTAAGTCATTTTATTTTATACCAGCATAGCTAAGATGTTGATATAGGGCATGTTTGGATCTAGTATTATGTAGCAGATTATACATTTTCAACATTTTATTTATTTATTTATTTATTTATTTATAGAATTTTATTTTTTATTTTTATTTTTTTCTTGTTTCAGAACTTTTGTTTGTTTGTTTATTTCTTTTTATGGCTGGCTCAGCCTGCCCTGAGGGCAGGGCTGGCACAGCATTTGGTGCCAGGGATCGAACTGCGGTCCCTGAAGCCGCCCAAGCTTTCCTAAGCAGGCGCTTTAGACCACTGAGCCATGCTGCCAGGCCCCTAATTAATTTATTTTTATGTCACGGACAGCTAAGCCTGCCCTGGGGGTGGGGCTGGCATAGCAAGTGGTGCTGTGGATCACACCAGGTCCCTGTGGTTGCTTGAGCTTACCCAAGCAGGCGCTTTAGACTGCTGAGCCATTATGTCAGCCCCTATTTTTTAACATTTTATTTTATTTGCTATTTATTATTTATTTATTTATTTATTTATTTATTTATTTATTTATTTATTGTTGTTGTTTTGTGGAGCCAGGGATCAAACTCAGGACCTTGTACTTGCCATGCAGGTACTTGTGCCCCTGAGCTATCTCCCCGGCCCCTCAACATTTTAAACTACTTATTAAAAAGTAAAGATTTTATTTTCCTCATTAGCCATTTTTTTAAATGCTCTACATAATTATATTGATTTTTTTAAGAATTTTGTTTATTTTATTTTCTTGTTTCAGAACTTTTGTTTGTTTGTTTATTTATTTTTATGGCTGGCTCAGCCTGCCCTGAGGGCAGGGCTGGCACAGCACGTGGTGCCGGGGATCAAACCTTGGTCCCTGCAGCTGCCCAAGCTTTCCTAAGCAGGCGCTTTAGACCACTGAGCCATCCTGCCCAGCCCCATATATTGATTTTTTTAAATGAGAAATAATTCTTTCAAAATTTCCTAATTGGAAATAATTTTAGTAAATTCCAGACTATAGCATCATATATAATAATCTGTTTGTAAAATTTGTTTTAAAGGCTTTGATAAATATTAAATAACTAATTAAAATCAGCTTTTACCTTCTTCTGAAGTCGGCCTTTCCCAAAATACACTGGAATCTAACACTTACTACTGCATGTTCAGACTGGGGCTTCAGCCTCCCGCGGCTGAGGCCCAGCGTCCACAGAGGCCTTCCTATGTGGAGTGTCTCTTCCTACTCTTACTCCTTCGCTGCTCAACAGATCTTTCCTTCATCATTTCTATGAGCCAGGCCTGGGAAACATGAATTAATCTTCCTCAAGCTATTTGCATATTGACACTCAAACAAAACATTCATTTTCTTAATCCCTATTGAGGAGACAACAAAATGGCAGGCAGGAAGAAAGGCACAGGAGTCGCTCCCATTCCTTCACACATTCATTCAAGCCATGGCTTCGATGGACTTCTGGCGTTGTACATTTTTGAATGTTGCAAATTTGTTAAGCAGGACGTCTTCTTCTCTTTTGAAAATACTGGTAGTTGGTCTTATTTTGAGTTCAGTTTGCATAGAGTTTTCTTTTAAACAGTCTTCCCTTTCCATAGAAGTAGATACTTCCCAGGGCTGGAGAGATAGCTCCATGGTACAAGTGCCTGCCTGGCAAATGCAAGGTCATGAGTTTGAACCCCGGTCCTGAAAAAAAAAAAAAAGAAGTAGATACTTCCCTACTTTGGAATAGATGGTAGTTATATGATAGAGAGAAGATAGATAGATAGATAGATAGATAGATAGATAGATAGATAGATAACAGGTAGAATTAGAGATGATAGGGGCCCAGTGGGATGGCTCAGTGGTCTAAAGCGCCTGCTTGGGAAAGCTTGGGTGGCTTCAGGGACTGCAGTTCGATCCCCAGCACCACATGCTGCACCAGCCCTGCCATCAGGGCAGGCTGAGCCGGCCATAAAAATGAGTGAATAAACAAACAAAGGTTCTGAAACAAGAAAAAAATAAATAAATAAAAATAAAAAAATTCTAAAAAAAGAGATGATAGAAAAATGCAGTATGTTGATTTGTTTATAAGAAACTCCTGCTGAACACATGAATTTGAAGCATGTGCATATTCCAAACATAAGTAACATAGTAACATAGACACCATTAGCTCCAAATCCCTTTTCCAAAGTACTAAAGTCCTCCTACTATGTGACTCTCCCAATAATAGTTTGATCAAAGAACATGAAGTAACAATTTTTTTCTATAATCATTTCTATAAATTCCAAAGTAGTTTTGGGGAGGGGGAAATACAGGGAGGAGCTGGTCTCCTTTTTCCTTTTGAGGCTAATCCCGGTTAGGAGTCCCAGGCTGCTGCTTAGCTCTATGAAACCAAGGACAGAAAGTGCTCAGAGCCTGCAAAGCTGCTGGGTCATGTACAGGCTTTTGGATCAAATTGTCTGCTCTCCTCGCATTCTGTTCCTTTCATGAACATATTGGGGATTAGTTCAAACCTCACATTTTATTTTGTATCACTAACCACAGCTCATTTACATTTTTATTGCTTTTAACAGGCCATGTCCACTACATTTTTGAAACTGAGTTGTAGAATGTAGCATAAGCAACTCCACATGTGTGTTACCAACATCATCAGAGGTGGTTATACTTGTTTGTGGCTCAACTGCTCTGAATATCATAATGTATATTCAAAAGAATATAAGAAGTGGTAGCTATATTTCAGCTAAGTTTAGTAAATGTTTTATACTTTACATAGAACTGTACATGATAAATGTCATTTGATGTAAGTAAATTCTTAATAAGATTTTATTCACAGTTGTTCAAAAGAAAGTAACAAAATTTTAAATTCCTCTCTTCTAGATGAGCATTCCCAGGCCAGGTTTGTTGACACACTCCTGTAATCCCAGCACTTGGGAGGCTGGGGCAGGAGGATCAGTGAGAGTTCAAGACCAGCCTGAGGTACAAAAGTGAGCTCAAGGCCAGCCTGAACTGCATAGCGAGACCCTGTCTCAAAAAGACAACAACAACAACAAAAAAAAGAGGGCAGGTGATGAGCTTTCCCACAACTGGGTGGAGCAGTTTACAGAAGTGAGCTTTGTGCATGTGAATTGTTAGGCTTAGACACCCCACACCATGTTCTACCCTGGGCTGTGGGTGTTTGGTCCTAGGTAGTTCCTAGGTAGTGAGGGCAGCACCTTTTTAGTGATTCGGGTCTCAATAAAAGGAGCAACAGCAAACCAGACTGCATCCAAGCAGATCTTTTGGGGAAGATGGGAAGTCATATGGGTTTTTTAAGAATTTTGGTCCTGGGAATCAGTCTTAATTTCTGTCTTACATGAAATTAAGGAACCAGAGAGATAGCTCAGGGGCCCAAGTGCCTGACTGGCAAGTGCAAGGTCCTAAGTTTGATCCCCGGTTCTGTAAAATAAATAAATAAATAAATAAATAAATAAATAAATAAATAAATAAATAAATAAAATCAAAAGTGTCTTCTTCAGTCAAATTACTGCTCTATTCAAATCTATGGGATTTCCTCATAGAGGCAGATACGGATAAATACATGAGTGGGACTTCAGAGAGTAAGAAAGGGCTAAAAATATGGACAGATAGGGCCAAACCTAAGTAGCCAATTACAACTGCCCTGTTCGCTCTTTTTCGTTAGAATTAGGACTCTAAAAGTCGTGCTTCAATAGGGAGGTGGGTCACGCCCACACACTGTGCTCTGTAGAACTATTGTGAGGACAACATGCAATGTGTCAACTTTTAAAAAAAAGAAAGGGGAAAAGAAGAGAAAAAAAAAAGAAAAAGTAACATTTATTGAAAGTGTTAATGTTTAATTGTTTGATCAATCTTATATACCTGGACCGCAGTTTGATCCCCATACCCCAAGCTGCGCTGGCCCTGCCCTCAGGGCAGGCTGGGCCGGCCATAAAAATAGATAAGCAAACAGACAGGAGTTCTGAGGCAAGAAAAAAAATAAATAAAAATAAATAAATTTAAATAATAAAAATATTAAATCATTTAAAAAAAAGTTGTGCTTTACCACATTGGGAACTTCAATTTGAGGAGCTTGGCACTTTTTTCTTTTTCTTGTTTCAGAACTTTTGTTTGTTTGTTTCTTTATTTATTTTTATGGCTGGCTTAGCCTGCCCTGAGGGCAGGGCTGGCACAGCATGTGGTGCCAGGGATTGAACCGCGGTCCCTGCAGCCGCCCAAGCTTTCCTAAGCAGGTGCTTTAGACCACTGAGCCATCCTGCTGGGCCCCTGAGGAGCTTGGCACTTTAAAAAGAAGTCTTACAAGTAAGAAAGCCCAATGCCTGGTTCCACAAAAAAAAAAAAAAAGAAAGAAAAAAAAGAAACAAAGAAAGAAAGGAAGGAAGGAAGGAAGGAAGAAAGAAAGAAAGAGGGGCCGGCAGGATGGCTCAGTGGTCTAAAGCGTCTGCTTAGGAAAGCTTAGGCGGCTGCAGGGACGGTGGTTTGATCCCCGGCACCACATGCTGCGCCAGCCCTGCCCTCAGGGCAGGCTGAGCCGGCCATAAAAATAAACAAAAGTTCTGAAACAAGAAAAAAATAAATAAATAAATAAAATTATAAAAAAAAAAAAAAAGAAAGAAAGAAATTACGAAAGAAAGAGAAAGAAGAAAACAAAAAAGAGAGAAGAAAGCAAGCCTATTCCAAGGCCAGGGAGGTAGCTCTCTCGAATAAACTCCTGCTTAGCAAGCACAAGGTCCTGAGTTCACTAGCCAGTACTGCTAAGTAAGTAAGTAAATAAATAAATAAATAAATAAGAGTTTCTTGTTTGGGCTGGGCAGATAGCTCAACAGACTAAAGCACCTGCTTAGGCAGAGCTCAGGGACCGGGATTGGATCCAGTGTGCAGTGCCAACCCTGATCCCCCTGGGCACACTGAGACAGGACTGAGACTAGGTGTGGTGGCACACACCTATAATTCCAGCACTTGTGAAGCTGAAAACAAGAGACTTACTGTGAATCTGATCCAGGTACTGAGACCCTATAGACTCTGTACCAAATACACACTAAAAAGGGCCAGCCAAACAGCTCAGCAGATTACAGCACCTACAAGCAGGCTCATGGACCAGGGGTTCAAAATCTGGGCCTACCACGCTGGCCCTGCCTCCGAAGCACCCTGAGAAGGCAACTGAGATTGGGTGTAGTGACAGAGGCCTATAATCCCAGCTCTTGGGAGGCTATAAATATACATCAATCTTACCCTTCTCTGGCCAGTGACTCACAGCATTTTCTGGTGAGGCTGGTATAGAATAAGAATGCGGTGGATCCTCTCCCCACCACACTCAACAGGCAGTTCCCTGGGGCTCCACAGTCCCCTGGAGATTTTTGCATATAAAAGCAAGTAAGAGCTGAGAAGGGTACAGCAGCAGCAGGCACTGTACAGCCACAGCTCCGCAGCCCCTGACCCGCTGGCTCCCAGCCCTGGCAAGTACAGAGCTGCCCATTGTGCTGGGTTTCCTACTGACTGAGAAGCTTCAAGTGACTGTGTTTGTTTTCAAATTGTTGATCAACTAACATAAATTATATTTAAATATGCCAAAGCCATAAAAATCATAAATTAAATCGGACAAATTGCAGGCTGAATTAGTGAAAATTAAGGAATAATAAAGCCAGAATTTCTACCTTAGCTCAAGTTCTAAGCCTCTCCTTTTGCAGGTGCAAAAAATAGCACCCTAAGAAAATGAAATAAATGTCCAAAGAAACTGATCTGATTGTTTTTTAAGGGCCAAGAATATTCCAAACTGATGTTGGTAAATTATCAGCACTCAGAATAGGCTTTTAGTACATTTCCTATAAGATTAAAGGAGCCTAGGTGTTAAAATAAATCTTATAAATTAATTGCTAGTTCAGCCAGGGTGGCACATACCTGTAATCCCAGTTTCTCCAGAGAATGAGGCAAAAGGATTTTGAGCTCGAGGCCAAGTTGGGCAATTCAGTGAAGCCCTGTCTTAAAACAAAAATAAATAGATTGAACATTTCAGAAAGTCAAACAGCTCTCTTTAAAACACATTCTAATTGCATTGATTCATATTTTATTTTTTACGTTGTCTCCCATGCATTTATATGAATACATCATCTCAATATGCATATACCTATATGCCGAGGGCCTCTGAGTATTCAGCACCTCATTTTTTTCATACATCCTAAACCTTTTCATGGAATACATGTGTTGTCACGTGTTACAGCTCTGCTTCATGGTGATAGAATTTAGATAGAGAAAAGCATGTGTTAGCTGTAAGTAATAATGCCCAGAGATGATTTAAGCCTTTCCAAATTTCAAATACTACATGATTTCTTTGTAATTTGCAAATGGTTATCAAATCCCCAGAATTGCCTGTGAAAATGTCAAGACTGAACTCACTGTAATAATAACAGAGAAGCTAAAACAGCAGGTTGAGGTGCAGAACCTGGTCTTTAGCTCGTTACAGATTTCATTCAGACCTGTGTCTCTGGTGCTGGAGAGTGAGAAGGCAGCAGAAGGTCATGTTGCAAGGATCAAACTTTCCATTGTTCTTTGAATCTGAGATCGCATGTGAGTGTAGAGCTTTGCATAAGAATTAGTCCTCTTGCCGGTACCAAGTCAGCTATTTTCAGCTCTGCCTAGCAGTCTTCGATTTCTTGGTTTGTAACTATGGCAATAAGATTAAATGGTATTCAGTATAATTCACTTTATAAATGAACTTGGGAGAATGTCCATGACTGCTATGAAAGAGTAGTATGTAAAAATACGAAGAATGGACGAGGCTATTAAAATCAAATCTCATAATATTCTTCAAAATGATCCTCCAAGTCATCAAGTCATCTAGCACCAGATGGCCATTTATAAGTGATGCTCAGTAACTTGCAAAACAAAGGATCAGATAATGGCTGGGTAGATTCCTGGGCTGCTCAGAAGCCACCACACCTCTCTACTTGCCCCTCATTGTCGCACCACAGCCTTGTCTGTGAATGTCCAAGTGTCTGCAGGCTTACCAGAGACTTTGATCTGAGATTTTTTTATACTAAACAATAGTCAAACCAATTTCAAACACCTTCATTACAGTACACAGCTTATTATGTCCTAGAAAAAATGTTTAGTTCTGAGCCCCAGGCCATGTTATAATGAGGACAGGCATGCACACCAGCACACACACAGTGTTGTCTCCACATTTCAGTACGATATTCTGATCTGCACTCCTTTAAGTAAAAAACAGGCATTCATTTGCAAACTTTAAAAATGTATCCTAACATTTAAGCCAATAGCCCTAAAGCAATTTTGATTATCTTATAGTAGAGTAAGCATAAGAGCTTTTCACTTTCATTTATAGTCTTTTAGAAGAAGAAAAGTGCATGTGAAGATACAATAAAAAAACTGGATAAATGATTTCTCAAACACTTAATGAGTGGGGGCCAGCAAGATAGCTCAGCAGCCTAAATTGCCTGCTTAGGCAAGCTTAGGCAACCACAGGTACCATGGTTCAGTCCCTGGTACCACATGCTGTGCCAGTCCCACACCTAGGCAGGCTGAGCCAGCCATAATATAAATAAAGTTTTTTAAAAAATGAAAAAAAAGTTTAAAAAAATTTAATGAGTGATTGTGTGTGTGTGTGTGTGTGTGTGTGTGTGTGTGTGTGTTGACATATATATTTCCTTGTATCTATTCCTGGGGGCTTTACTTTTTCAAAACTAGAGTTAAGAGAACTACTTTTTTTGAAAAAAAAATTAAAGATTTTCATTACATACATTGTTGGTTATGCAGAAATGTAGGTGGTGTCTCGTTAAGCCAATAGTTCTGCTTGTGTTTGCCCTTCTTACTTTGAGGATGCAGGAAAGTAAACACAATTGCTTAGCCAATTCCACTCTGTCATTTTCGTGATATTTGTCAATGCTTAAGTGACCATCCAGAACACTTCTGACAGCCACTTGAAATAAATGTGTGTGGACAACACTGCCTGTCAGTGTTTTCCCCTCTGATTTAATGATAAGTTCTTATTATAAAGCAATAATGGAGAAATTAGTTCACTGGACACACAGAATATTATCAGAATCATTTTTGTGTTCCTGTTATTGAAGCATGTAAGCTAGAGAGGTCAAAATCCACAACTGATTATCATAAATTGATTATTTATGACTAGATAAAACCAAATGCATGCTAGCATAGAAATAATCATAACTTGTTTTCATGTCAGCCAAGTGTCATCTGCCTGGTACCCAAGAAGACACTAGTAAAGTAGCAGGGGAAGTGAACCATTTTTTATTTATTTATTTATTTTTTTAAAAAGAATTTTTTATTTTATTTATTTATGTTTTTCTTGTTTCATAACCTTTATTTGCTTATTCACTCATTTTTATGGCTGGCTCAGCCCGCGCCCTGACGGCAGGGCTGGCACAGCATGTGGTGCCGGGGATTGAACTGCGGTCCCTGAAGCCGCCCCAGCTTTCCCAAGAAGGCGCTTTAGACCACTGAGCCATCCCGCTGGGCCCCGAACCATTTTTTAAATAAAAGATTGTTAGAAAAGTAAAACAGGGGGCCTGGCGGGATGGCTCAGTGGTCTAAAGCGCCTGCTTGGGGAAGCTTGGGCGGCTTCAGGGACCGCAGTTCGATCCCTGGCACCACATGCCGCGCCAGCCCTGCACTCAGGGCAGGCTGAGCCAGCCGTGAAAATAAATAAACAAAAGTTCTAAAAAAAAAAAAAAAAAAAAGAAAAGTAAAACAGATTTTTCTGCAGCATAAGCAAGAGATAAGTTTTCATGTTAACCTTGAAATTCTACTTGAGAAAAAGATTCAGTAGTATTTTTAGTTAGACATGAATATCTTAGGGGGATCACTCAGAAGAAAACATCCTTGTGTGAAAAAAAAAGTATTTGAAATATCAGCTGTAACATAGCGTGCCAGCCAAGGTCTGTCACAGGGCCTATCCCCTCTTCATACTCCAGGGACAGCAAATGGAGATGAAGGAACCAGAGAAACACTTGAAATCAAGCCTTGTCCTTCAGGTTGTATCCTAGAACTTCGGCTCCTGGTGGCAAAGGCGAGGCTATCTGGAAGACAGAACAGTTCGCTCCTGCTCATTAAGGGCGCAGCTCCACACTGGGGTCTGCACCTCAGCCAGATCCATAACTTATTCACAAATGCTCAAACCGAAGACAAAATGAGCATTATCTGCAAGATCATAAAATACTTAGTGAAAACAATAAAGAACAAACTATAGTTATTTTACATGTAGATTTATCAGGGAAAGCTGTGTGTTTGTGCTGTGACTCAGAGTATCATACTCTACAATGCCTTCACTACTGAAGGCTTTGAACTAGAGAAGAGCAAAGGTCTCTCTTCCTTTCCATCCCTTATCCTTCCTGTCTTCCTGAATTGTAGGAAGGGGCTTTCTCTCAAGTTCCTGCCAGCCCTAAATCCATATTCTTGGGAAGATTAACTAGCATGAAGAAAGTGTTAAGTGGACACCCCACCTAGAACTCAGTAAACTTGTTTCCATTTTATTTTTTACTTTTTTTCTTTTTTTCTTTTTTTTTAAGATTTTTTTTTTTTTTTTTTTTTTTTTTTTTAGATTTTTTTTTTTTTTTTTTTTTCTTGTTTCAGAGCCTTTGTTTGTTTCTTCACTCATTTTTATGTCCGGCTCAGCCCGCCCCGAGGGCAGGGCTGGCGCAGCATGTGGTGCCGGGGACCAAACCACCGTCTCTGCAGCAACCCAAACTTTCCCAAGCAGGCGCTTTAGACCACTGAACCATCCTGCCAGGCCCTTATTTTTTACTCTTCAGGTGCATTCATTTCACCGAAATGTCATTTACTCCACCTTTAAAATAGATCTAGGGCCAGTGAGACAGCTCAGTGGTCTAAAGCTCCTGCGGAAGGAACTTAAGGCCAGCGCTGTGACCACTCCTCTATCTCTGGCACCACATGCTGTGCACCCCCACCCAGAGTGGGCTGAGCCAGCCATAACACAAACAAATAAATGAGGTTTAAGAGAAATTAAAAAAAAAATCTTTATAAATAAATAAATAAAAAATAGACCTAGACTCCACTTTTCTTTCCCCAGTTAAGAACAAACTTAAACTTCAACCACATGACCATTTGTGCAGTTTCATATTATGTGAATCTCGTGTAGCTAGAAGTAAATGTGTATGATTTTTCTTCTATTAATCTGTTCATTGTCACTTTGTTTTCTAGACTCAAATAAGAAATTAATATTATTCCTTCATTAACTGGTAGCATCTGCTCATCTGCTCATTAAGCAACAGAAATGTTTGTAGTTTCAGAAGACAAAGTAGAAAAAAAAAAAAAAGAAAGAAGGAAAGTAGGTTCCTTAAGTAAGTGTTAGAATGAATTGCCCGGTACATTCTTTATTTTTATTATTTTTTATTTTTAAAGAGAGAGTATACTTTCTCGGGCATCTGCCAAAGATGGCAGAGGGACAGCTCTTGGCGCTGGATGGTTGAGGCCATCTCCTGGGCTATCTGGTGGCCATTGCTAGGCCGCTAGGTGTTGGTTGCATCCTGAGAGGGTACCAACATTTCTGGCAATTTCTACAGAAACAATTTAAGTACTTGGCCTTCCTCTGCAAGTGGATAAACACCAACCCATCTCGCGGCCCCCACCACTTCCAGGCCCCCACAGTGCGAGGGATGCTGCCCCACAAGGCCGAGCGAGGCCAGGCCGCCCTGGACTGTCTCAAGGTGTTTGATGTCATCCTACCACCCTATGACAAGAAAAAGCGGATGGCAGTTCCTGCTGCCCTCCAGGTTGTGCGCTTGAAGCCAACAAGGAAGTTTGCCTGCCTGGGCTGCCTGGCTCATGAGGTTGGCTGGAAGTACCAGGCAGTGACAGCCACCCTAGAGGAGAAGGGGAAGGAGAAGGCCAAGATCCACTACAGGAAGAAGAAGCAGATCGTGAGGCTACGGAAACAGGCTGAGAAGAAAGTCAGCAACTTCACACACAGAGGTCCTCAATATCCAGGACTTCTGGTCTGAACCCAATAAAGACTGATTCTTCCTCAAAAATTAATGAATTCATTAATCAGCAAAGTGATATAAATTTTACAGTATTTATTGCAATACACACTATTATCTTCCAACCAGTTATTCATATTACCAGATATATGCATGTAAAAATCGGAAGAACAAAAAATGTATACGAAACTAAGAAAAAAAAAAGGAGAGATAATTGAAAAAAGAGAGGAAACAAATGAACCCATTCGCTGCTTCTTTCTATACACCAGCAGCAGTGCACAGAACAGTTGTCTAAAATGCTAAGCTTTAGGCTTCTATAGGAGGAAAACGCTGCGATGTGGGGAAGCTGGAGACGGATCACTCAGGCGGGGCTGGAGCCAGGAACAAAAAGCGCACGGTGAGCCGGGTGAGCAAGCCACCCTGCTCCAAGAACGTGAGGCACCCCAGGCCACCATGCGGGGGTGGGGGGTGGGGAGGTGGCTAGGCAGAGGGACGTCATTTGACACCAAATGTATGCTGTAATGGTTGAGCAATTTCTTTTCTCCAGTCCAGAGAGAAGGATCCATCGAACCCCAGCTTTCTGTACTGCAACTCTTATTTTTATTTCTCCGTCCACCGCCATCCTCCCACCTGCCCCCTGAACTTTGAAGCTGCACTGGAGAAAGCACTGCAAAATCACTGTCTTACCTTCACGTGTTGCTGACCAGCATTTAAAACAGTATAGCCTCTTGCAAAAGAGTTGGGGCCTCCCTCAAATAATAAATATGGAGTTACCATGAAACATGGCAATTCTACTCCAACTAAAGAAGATACATGAAAACATGCATTTACAGGAAAATATTGTATACAGATCTCTCTCTCTCTCTCTCTCTCTTTGTTGTCTCTGTTGCAGTTGTTGCTGTCCCACTGCCATGAACTGTTGCCCTCTGCCATGTGCCACTCTGCCTTGGAGCCAGCTGAGTATGGACTGAAACCTCCAATAACTGTGAGCTAAATAAACCTTTCCCTCCTTCAGAAAAGAAAGAAAAAAGAGAAAAATGCTGTGTATAAATACACATAGTAGGGGCTGGCAAGATGGCTTGGTGGTCTGAAGCTCTTGCTTAGGCAACTACAAGGACCACGGTTCAATCCCCAGCACCACATGCTGCACCAGTCCCACCCCCAGGGCTACAGCCATAATACAATAAATAAATAAAATAAAATAAATTTACAAAACAAAATCAAATACACATAGTAGGAGGATTCATAATAGCCAAAAACTAAGGACAACCTCGATGTCAATTAATTGATAAAGGAGAAATAAAATGTTTTATATCTACACATAGGCATGATATCAAGCAATGAAAAATAAAGTACTGCTACAACATGTGTAAACCTTGAAAATATTATGTTTGTTTCTAAACCTGTAATAAAACATATCACATCGTGTGTGTTGCTGTTAGAGACCCAATAGCCAAATCTATAGAAACAAGGCGGATGAGTGATCACTTCTCTAAGCTGGTAATAGGAAGGGGGAATGTGGAGGGACTGCAAATAGGTGTTGGGCTTCCTTCTGACGTGATCAAAATGTTCTAAAGTTAGAGCGTGGCGATGCTTGCATATTCACACTAACATATCCCCTGTACATATCCGTACTGAACTATAAAGAGCAAAATGAAAGGTAGATAATAAAAAATAAAGACATACGTCTCTTGCAAATGGAAAGGGTACCGAGGTATGGTAGGAGAGGGGGAGAAGAAGGGGGGAATGTAAGGAGGACACGGGTGTTGTGGGGCAAAGGGATGAAAGTGTGTCGTGTACCTGCTCCAGCTCCCCACAGTGAATGTAATCAGTAGGTACTGCACACATATACTGATTTAAAAAAAAAAAAAATCGAAAAAAGTGAGTCATATGTTTTAAAGGGCAGAATTTCTAGGTATGTAAATTATATCTCCATCAAGATGTTAAAAAATTCTAAAAAAATGTACTTCCCAAGCAAAGGAATAGCATACTTGAGTTAGCAAGAAAGCTGCCGCATTAAAGAAGCAAGAAATTTCTAATACAAGTTTGATATGATACTGGCTGCTTTTGTCTCTTAAGTGCTTTTATTTGGCTAGCAGTAGAGCTGCTTAGCTCTTTATAGTCTCTCTCTCTCTCTCCTGGTCCTCCTTTTTCCTCTTTATTCTCACCCTCCTCCCTCTCCTCTTCTTATTCCTCCTCCTCCTCGTTCTTCTCTTCCCTCTTCCTTTCTGCCTTCTCCTCATAGTGTATATTAAAACTCACCTAGCCATTGGCTGTCCCCTTTCTTTACCCAGTGAACTGCTAACCACTTGCACAAAGCACCCATTGATGAAGGGAAATGTCTGCAGCTCCTAATAGGAGCCTGTAGGTAAGGTTTACTCTCCCTGAACCCCGCACAATTAAACAATGCACAAAATGCCTCATTACTTAACTGACAATAGAGCCCATCTGAAAGTCCTGATGCTTATCTATTACTGAGAAGATTATTGACCAGCCTTCTTTTTACTTGAACAATTTTAAACCCTTTTAACATTTTAATGAGTACAAAAGGAAACCTTCCTGTTAAATTGAGGGTACAACATTAAGTTTCCACCTGTTCTTGAAAATAAAAAGGTACACATTATCTGGTTTCAACTGCATTACTTCATGGAAAGAAGTTTTGTTTAGTTTGTTGTGCCATTTTTTAAAAAAAAATTTTCCCTCATTGGACCCAGCTCATATATTCCATTCATAGAAAAGGTTTCCCAGGAAACTTCTTTCAGAGCTGGAAGATGTATACAGAGATGGGGACCGATGGCCCCAGAGGAATGCCAGTGCAGAGTGCTTCTGTCTTGCTGTGACAATGACGAGCTGTATCACATAGCATGGGTATTCAGGAGACTGTTTCTTTGGTCTTCAATGGCCTGGCACAGCTGACTGGAAGAATCTGAGCACTCTGCCTTGCCACTTTGACCATAAGCATCTGTTCTTATCTGTGATGATGGAGACTCAAGTCCATCTCTCTCTGCTTCTGTCATGTTAAGGTCATAAAAACTGTGATTCTTTCCTTCCAACATCACCAGCATGACCTGAAGGAAAGAGAATCAGTCTATCACCTACCTACCCTAGCTGCCGTCCCTGTTCTCAGTACTTACTTTGATGTCTGGTTTAAAAGACTAAGGTCAGATATCAAATGATCATTGTCATCTGGTTCATCAAATTTCCATGAGTGATGTCTTTAATGATTACATACTTCCATAACATACAGCTGTTTGCCATGAAAATGTGATTATATTTGGTATGTTGAGTTTCTTCCTTAGAGAAATAAAAGAAAAAAAACTGATGATGTCTGAAAATTCTAATAATATGTTTTAGTTGTAATATTTCCTAATAATTAATCATCCTGATAGGTTTCATGTAGCTTTGCATGTAACTGCTCACAAGTCATTCCTTGTCTTATTAGGTGCTAGCAACATTCACTTGAGATCTAAAAACATACTTTTTTTATTTTTGTTTTGTTCTTTTTTTTTTTCTTGTTTCAGAACTTTTGTTTGTTTGTTTATTTTACTTTTATGGCCTGCTCAGCTTGCCCTGAGGGCAGGGCTGGCGCAGCATGTGGTGCTGGAGATCGAACCGCAGTCCCTGAAGCCGCCTAAGCTTTCCTAAGCAGTTGCTTTAGACCACTGAGCCATCCTGCCAGGTCCCCTTTCTTTTTTTTCTTTCTGTTGTTGTTGAGACAGGGGGTGCTATGTAGCCCAGGGTGGCACTGAACTCACTATGCAACCCAGCTTGGCTTCAGACTCATGGCAGTCTCCTGCCTCTGCCTCCTGGGAGCATGTGCCACCATAACCAGCTGAGTCCTACTTGCTTTACACATGAGAAACCAACCTGGAGGAAGTGCGACGCGGATCCAAAGACACAAACATAGTAATAAGAAAAGTCCGGATCACAAATCATGTCACTGGTCCTTTACCAAACACTAATCAGTTCCCCCCACAGTGAGCAGCTCTCACACTGTAATCTTTCTCCAAATGGAATGCCTTCTGCGTTTAATAAAAAAAAAAATAATGTCAATAATTTAGCCAAGAGAATTTGTTTACTCAGTAAGTTGTCAAGAATGGATGCTTCAATTAAGAAAGAGGAACCCGAGGGCCGGGGAGATAGCTCCATGGCACAAGTGCCTGACTAGCAAGTGCAAGGTCGTGAGTTTGAACCCCTGTCCCACAAAAGAAAGAAAGAAAGAAAGAAAGAAAGAAAGAAAGAAAGAAAGAAAGAAAGAAAGAAAGAAAAGAAAGAGGAACCCAGCGCTGTTCAGCTCACAAAGGGCTGGAGGGCTTCCTGCACAGGACTCTAACAGTCAGTTTTCCTCTGTTCCTGATCAACCAGAGCTAGAACATTAACTCCGCTATAGCTTTTGTAACTGTGAAGCCAGAAATAGCGCCCGTCTTCTGGGCTCCACATACTCCTTCTCTACTTCACATGTTGACCATTTGGAAGGAAAGTTGCACATAACGTGGAACCAGACCTGGATTTAGATTCTAAGAATAGGGGGGCCTGTGGCTTAGCTCAGTTGTTTGAGCGCCTTCTTGGGCAAATGTAGTCAGGTATAGGGGACTGGGGTTCAATCCCAGGCTCCACAAGCCTTACCTAACATGCTCTTAAGGCAGCCTGAGCAAACCTAAATCAATCAATCAATTAATCAATCCATCCAAGAATTGAAATGTCAACCTCTGCTATTGAAAAAGTTCCATGTATGTAGCATATGCAATGGCAGGTCATTTTGTAATATGCATAGCATGTCCCTGCTACATTTCTATAAAAAGACATATGGCTAGGGAACTATTCTTTCTTTTCTTTTTTTTTTTTTTTCTTGTTTCAGAACTTTGTTTGTTTATTTATTTTTATGGCCAGCTCAGCCCTGAGGGCAGGGCTGGCACAGCATGTGGTGCCAGGGATCAAACCGCGGTCCCTGCAGCTGCCCAAGCTTTCCTAAGCAGGCACTTTAGACCACTGAGCCATTCTGCTGGGCCCTAGGGAGCTATTCTGAGGTTTAAGTTAGCTAGTGTTTTCAAAGTACTTGACAAATAGGACATGATTAATAAATGCTAGGTATTATTCTTAATAGTCTAATGTATTTATTTTACAGACAGAAAATAGGAATAGACAAAGAAAAGTCTTTCACTAAGACTGTGGTATTTAGGGTGGGCCAGATAGCTCAGCAGACTAAAGTGTCTGCTTAGGCAAGTGCAGGGACTGGAGTTTGATCCCTGGTACCATATGTAATGCCAGCCCTGCCCCCAGGGTGTACTGAGATGGCAAATGAGACTGGGCATGGTGGCATGTGCCTGTAATCCCAGCACTTGGAAGGCTAAAAACAGGAGAATCACTGCAAGTCTGACCTGTGCAGTGAGACCGTGTATATCCTGTACTGATTTTCTTTTTTTAAAGACCATGGTATTTAAGCACTGGAGCCAGTGAGATGGCTCAGTGGTCTAAAGATCCTTCTTAGGCAAGCTTAGGCAACCACAGAGACCGTGGTTCGATCCCCAGTACCACATGCTATATGCCAGCCCCAGCTCCAGGGCAGGCTGAGCCAGCCATTATATATGAAGAAAGAAAGAAAGAAAGAAAGAAAGAAAGAAAGAAAGAAAGAAAGAAAGAAAGAAAGAAAGAAAGGAAGGAAGGAAGGAAGGAAGGAAGGAAGGAAGGAAGGAAGAAAGAAAGAAAGAAAGGACTAAAATTCAACTCATTGGTTTGCAGCAGAGACATAATCATTTACATAACATGTGCCTTATAAAGTTTACCTTATTTATGTGCATATATTAAGCCACCATTTGGATTGTGTATCTTTGAAGAAAGAGTACTGTCTCTTTTCTCTTGCCCTTGTCCAGAGTTTTTTTTTTTTTTTTTTTTTTTTGCGGGACCAGGGTTCAAACTCATGACCTTGCACTTGCCAGGCAGGCACTTGTGCCTCAGAGCTATCTCCCCAGCCCCTGTCCAGAGTTTTAAGGAGGTCTTCTACCAAAGAAGCGTTAACCAAACCAAACCTACATACACCCACTTCAGAGAGCAGTGAATAATTAATTCAGAAGTTATAAGCTACCTAATTTAGGTGACTATTGCGGCTGTGCTCTTATGGATCTGACTAAAACCTAGATTTTCATTTCATCAATATAATGAAACAACATGGCTCATTGATCTAGTAACCAAGTTGGCTGACTTGTTCTCTAATTTCTGGAAAGGTCTGGGATAGTTCAGCTGCTAAGATTATTTTTTTTCCTGTAAATTAGGCCTCAATGTTTTACTTTTACGCATTCATGCAGTTGTAGAACAAACTTTTCTCTTCAGAAATTCTTTTCCAGGCAACAAACAGGCCAAAGTTAGGGCAAAGTAAAACCTCCTAAACCTGCAATGCAATGATTTCTTCCAAAATCCAAGGCTCAGACTTTTATTTACTTTCTAAATACACACTTTGGGGCCCGGCAGGATGGCTCAGTGGTCTAAAGTGCCTGCTTAGGAAAGCTTAGGCGGCTGCAGGGACCGCAGTTCGATCCCCAGCACCACATGCTGCGCCAGCCCTGCCCTCAGGGCAGGCTGAGCCGGCCATAAGAATAAATAAACAAACAAACAAACAAAAGTTCTGAAACAAGATAAATAAATAAATAAATAAATACACACTTTACCCATTCTGGACAGTTCTCAAGGGAAAATTTTCCCACGGACCTTGAGAGGAGAAGGAGAGGTGCCCATGGGCATGTCAGAATGTCCAAAGCACATATTTGCTCAGAAGATGGTCTGTTGATGTTGCCCATCAGGAACAAAACAAAAGTAGCAAGCCCTGGGGAGCAAGTCGCCTTTGTCCCTTCTGACAGGTTCTGGTGCTGGAGAACCACTGCCAGAAGGGTTCGGTGAGCTGGTGTCACTCACCCCCATAAGCTACCAGTGTTCGTGTCTCTTCACATCTGGTCTGTGGAAATGGATCTTCAAATGCCTATGAAGGCCATCATTGTGTCTGGGAGTTCAGTTAAATCTGGGATACCTACGCTGAGTATTTCAAAAGGCTCAGATTCATCATTCTTTATTTAACACTAGAATCTGAGATTTTGATCCTCACCTAACCTTTTCTCTTTTTTTTCAGAGCTATCTTTATACCTTAAGACAAAGGTCCTTCACAATATAAATATGGCTCCAGCACACCAGAGAAAGCCAACTGGAATCTATACACTGGAAACACAGCTTTGACTCATTGGGAAAAGGTAGAAACTTATTAATATTCTGACAGGGAAAGAAAAATTCATTCCATAAGTTTCACTGTCCACGCTCTCTTAAAAATTATGCTAGGAACACAGTGCCAAATTATCAGCATCCAAGGACACTCTGGCTAGACAGAAGCAAAGAAAGCTAGGTGAGTAACGGACTGTATTAGCATGTGTCCTCTCTGGCTGATGACTGTCATTAGACTGCTATAGAATGACATCATTTTCTCTAAGAGGCAGTCAGCTCGAAAATGTCAGCTATCTCTGTGAATTAATTCTTGCAGCTGCTTTATGTTGTCTCCTGCTCTTTGCTAAAAGAAGTGGACATATTTCACTTCCAGGATCTTCCAGACAGGTTGCAGTTTTAAAATACTACATGTAAGCCCCATCCAATCTGAGCCTATTTTGTCTGGAGATGTCTGGTAAAAAACAAAACTTTGACTTCAATAAAGCAAAAGGCCAAGGTATAAAATTCTATAAACTTGTTTGAAGTATTTTTCCCTTTTCAGTGCAAATTGCTTTCAGTTTATAATGCCATCCTTCCCTCAAGACTGATTTAATAAGAAGTAGAAAACAATGTACGGACATGGCCATGAAATAATCCTACAAGGAAAAAAGGATAAGAACGCAAAAAAAAAAAAAAAAAAAAAGGCTTTATTTGAGGGGGCAGACAATAAAACTACAAAATGCCACTCACCAAAATGTTCCTTACCCTGAATATAGCTGGTTTCTACTTCCCTAACCACATAACAAAAACACAGTAACACTTATTAATGTATTCCGTAAACGTTAATGAATGCCTGTATGTTTTCAGATTCTGTGCTAGACACTAAAACAGCACAATAAACTAGCTGGTATTTACATTTGGGAAAACTTCAAGTTCAGCTGAAAAGAAAGACTTCTCGGGGTAGTGTTGGAATGCTTGAGAAATTTTATAATAGAAAACTTCAATAGAGATTTTTGAGTATGGGTTTAAAGGAAAGTCACATTTATTTATTTATTTATTTATTTATTTATTTATTTATTGTATTTTAGTAAAGGGTCTAGGGTGTTCAGGGTCTCACTACTAGGTTGGACTTGTAGTGATCCACCTGTTTACAGCCTCCCAAGAGCTGAGATTATAGGCAAACCACTACACCCAGTCTCAATTTTTGTCTCAGTGCACCTGGTGGAAGGGAGGGCAGAGCCAGCATGGCAGGCCTGGGTTTCGAACTCCCAGCCGCTGAGCCTGCTTGTAGGCACTTTAATCCACTGAGCTACTTGGCCAGCCCTTACATGTGTTTAGATATACCCTCAAAATTCTGTGTGGAAGAACAGGAGAAAGTATATTTTAAAAATGTATCTTAAAAAAAACTATGTAAGTATCAAGAAACACTTCCTAGGTGAGTGAAACCCCCAGCTGGCATGCCAAAGAGGACACACGGAGATGGACAATCCCACAAAATGTCTTTCTTGTCTTGTCTGATATCGCAGATACTTCAGGCTGATCTCAAACTTTAAACCACTGATGCACTCAAAAACCAGGAGATGTAAATCATCAGTTTAAACAAACACTCAGGAGGGGTTATGCTGTTTTATTAACAGCATGTTTGCAGAGATGACATTGGAAAATTAGAGTGCTTAAAGAGAGGCAATGAGCAAACGTGGGGAAGGAAAAATCGCACTTCCTTTCGTGTTTTTGTTTTTATCTTAAGGAAAGAAAAACAATAAAAATGACAGAAAATTTCAAAACAAGATAATAGGAAATCAACAATTGTTATTATATTGTATATGATTAACTTCAAAATATTTTCTCAGATTACCCAGTAGAGGCATGCAAACTTAATCAAACAATGTAAGCAAAAATCCAAACGGGGTAGTTCAGGGTTTTATTTTAAATTGTGATCTAAGGAGGAGATAGCTCCCTTGCACAAGTGCCTGCCTGATAAGTGCAGGGTCGTGAGTTTGAATCCTGGTCCTGCAAAAATAAATAAGTAAAAATAAATAAATAAATAAATAAATAAATAAATAAAGTAAGTAAGTAAGTAGATTTTGAATCCCAGGCCAGCAAAAATATAAATAAGTAAACAAACAAACAAACAAAGCAACTAATGTGAAAAAATAAAAAATAGAAATGTGAACTAATTTATGTTCTGTGAAATCCACAGATCTGCAGACATGTACATAGCTCACTTCTGTTGAATCCTGAAACATTTTCACCACCCCTACTCTCCCCCACCCCTTCCAGCTGATCACACTGCCCTCACAAGCAGAGGCAATCACATTTTGGTATCTTTCATCATAGAGTAGTAGAGCCAGTGTTCTCAGATGTTATGGAAATGGAAATTGTTAGTCTAAACTCTTGCTCCTGACATAACATTCTTTTACATCTTAAAAGCCTTTGCCATTTTAAATGCTCTATTTTTATTGGGCAAATACCTAGAACTGAGATAGAAGACAAACATGGCCTTAAATTTCTTGGGGTGATTTATGGTAAAAGTAGGTACATCTTTACACTCAACCTGGAAGAATGAGGTCAAGGAAAGAAGGGCTTCTGGGGCTGTTGCGAGAGTGTGGAGAAAGGCAGGAGAGGAAGGGCTTGTGGAACTGAGGGGAGAGAGGAGTCAGATGCGAATCACAAGACGCATGAGTATTATTCTCTGTGAGGAGAGCTCCTGGGACGTTTCCAAAGTTTGTTTTATTGTTACAGTGTCCTCAGAGTCTGAAATAATTACTGGCACTTCTGAAAGTGCTACCAAGACTTTCAGAAAATGGCATTGTTTCTGGGAAGCTTAAGAACACACAAGAAGCCGGGCGTGGTGGCGCACGCCTGTAATCCCAGCACTCGGGAGGCTGAGGCAGGAGGATTGGTGCGAGTTCGAGACCAGCCTGGGCTACAAAAGTGAGCTCAAGGCCAGCCTGAGCTGCATAGTGAGACCCTGTCTCAAAAAGACAAAAAAAAAAAAGAACACACAAGAATAAAATTTTACTGTCTATCCACCTGAGTTTCCAGTAGGCCTGATCTGGCACAAAATGTACCCCATGGGGTGCTGATCCAATCTCATCATCAGGCATCACCACATCACCCCCATTTCATCTTGAGAACTGGATCTGGGCTAGACAGACCTTTCTCTGGTGGAAATGACCCAGACTCAGTGCTTTGATAGCACAAATCTTTGGTCCCTGAAAGGGGAATGAAAGTTGTTGAACAATTCAGTCAATTATTGACTTTGGTTTTCCAAGTGTAGGACATAGTTCATAATTAAACTCTCGTTAACTGAGATTTGTAGCTGTTCCTTACTTTTTTTTGGTTCTATAAAATATTCTTCAAGAAAATAGATTGCCGAATCACAAATCCCAAGAGCCTAACTCTCAAGAATGATATATAGGGGCCCAGCAGGATGGCTCAGTGGTCTAAAGCACCTGCTTAGGAAAGCTTGGGCGGCTGCAAGGACCCTGTTCGATCCCTGGCACCACATGCTGTGCCAGCCTTGCCCTCAGGGCAGGCTGAGCCGGCCATAAAAATAAACAAACAAAAGTTCTGAAACAAGAAAAAAATAAAAATAAAAAATTCTTTAAAAAAAGAATGATATATATTAGCCATATAATGTAAATACAACACAATAATGGTGTGTACCTGCGCATACATTCACAGAGTGTCTGAAACAGTAAATAGTCAACAGCTGACCATGTTGCAGTTGACCATATCACAGAAGGTTTTACATGTGCACAGAACTCCATTATTTAGAAAGCTAGTCATGTATAGGATCAAATAACCTGGACTTTTAACAATTCCATTGCAAGAATATAATAAATCTCAACAACATACAGCATACATAAAACCAGAAGAAAATTTCTCTTTCAGTTTGCTCATTGACATAAATTTGCTGTCAGAAGAATAAAAGATCTGGGGGCTGGGGAGATAGCTCCGAGGCACAAGTGCCTGCTGGGCAAGTGCAAGGTCGTGAGTTCGAACCCTGGTCCCACAAAAAAAAAAAAAAAAGAATAAAAGATTTGGAGTCCCGGGTCTACGGCCATGTACTGCATCTTCAGCAACACATACTCTCTCTGAGCTATATTATTTATCCATAAAATGTTAATGTTGTACCAGATGATCTCTAAGACTTTTTTCTAATACTGGAATTTTGGGGGTTTTGTTGTTTTGTTTTGTTTTGTTTACAATAGGACCTCACTACACAGCTCAGACACACAGTGATCCTTCTGTCTCAGCCTCCCCAGCTCTGGTATTACAGATATGTGCCACCATGGCTGGTTTCAATACTGGAATGCTGTACTATTGAAAAATAACCAAATTTTAAGTGTGTTCATCAAACAGATGTACATTTACAGGGACAACCACAATCTGGCTGCTCCAATTATTTCGGTTATCTCCATGATCAACAAGGCTCCTGTGGTCTGATCCATTATCCCTGAGTTGCATGAATCATTCGGTGATGAAGGGCTACTGGCTGACTGAGCACAGCCCGCCTCAGCCATTTACAGTTGTGACAAAAAGGGAAAAAATGTCCCAATACCCCTTATTATTATTATTATTTATTTTACTTTTTTAATCATACTGTACACACGGAATTTGCTAGTCTTTTTTATTGCATCCAGGGCTGATGCAGCACACCTGGGGAACTGAGCCAAGATGGCACAGCTGGGTGTCAGGAGCCGAGGTGGTGCACCCGTGTGGGGCCGGGGGATTGAACTCAGGTCTTTGTGCTTGCCAAGTCTGTGCTTATTCCTTTGAGCTATCTCTCCAGCCCCCCCCCTCCAATGTCCTTTAGACTTAGGTCTACTTTTTCTCAACATTGTCTTGGTCTTGTTTTATTTTTCAAATGGAAGTGAAGGGCTGGCCAAACAGCTCAGTGGATTAAAGCTCCTGCAAGCAGGCGCAGGGGCTGGGAGTTCGGTCCCCTGACCTTCAGTGCCACCTCCACCTCTGGGTACACTGGCGATTGAGACTAGGCTTGGTGGTGCACACCTGTAATCCCAGCTCTTGGGAGGCTGTAAACAAGTGGGTCACTATGAGTCCAATCTAGTAGTAAGACCCTGAATACCCTGTAGACCCTTCCTTAAAATACCAAAGAAAAGTAAATAAATAGCAAGCCCACATGAGAGAAACAAAACTCAGTATCCTGGGGTCAATATTCGCTGTTCTAAAGGTGGAAAAACTGGGGCCCGGCAGGATGGCTCAGTGGTCTAAAGTGCCTGCTTAGGAAAGCTTGGGCGGCTGCAGGGACCGCAGTTCGATCCCCAACACCACATGCTGCGCCAGCCCTGCCCTCAGGGCAGGCTGAGCCGGCCATAAAAATAAATAAGGAAACAAACAAACAAAAGTTCTGAAACAAGAAAGAAAAATAAATAAATAAATAAAATAAAATAAAATAAAAATTGAAAAATTGAAAAAAAAATAAAGTTGGAAAAACTGAGGCTGGGGAGTTAGCTCCATGGCACAAGTGTCTGTCTGGCAATTGTAAGGTCCTGAGTGCCAACCCCAGTCCTGCAAAAAATTAAAATTAAAATTAAAATTAAAAAATAAAGTTGAAAAAACTCAGTCAATACTGACTTTAAAATTCCTAGCTGGCAGGCATTGCAGTAGTTATATAAAAAACAAACTCTATAGTACCCTACCTTTATATACTCAGGATCTATGCTAGGACATGAAAGGATTATAATTTGGAAATTTCCTCTGACCTGATTACTTCCAATTAAGGGTAGTGGGCCCAGCAGGATGGCTTAGTGGTCTAAAGCGCCTGCTTGGGAAAGCTTGGATGGCTTCAGGGACCTCAGTTCGATCCCCAGCACCACATGCTGTGCCAGCCCTGCTCTCGGGGCAGGCTGAGCTGGTCATGGAAATGAGTGAATGAACAAATAAAGGTTCTGAAACAAGAAAAAAATAAATAAATAAAATAAAAAATTCTTTAAAAAAAAATTAAGGGTTGTACCTTACTGACAACAACTTTTACTTGGCTTTTATAGGGCAGGGGGCCTTTCTTGAAAGACAGTTTTGCTGTGAAGTTCAGGCTGGCCTTGAACTAACGGTGTTCCTCCTGCTTCAGTCTCCCAAAGGATTACACCCATTTGCCAGCCTGTCACCCCACCCACCCTAGCTCTTAAGAATCATTCTTAAATTTTATCTCTATTTTGATTTTTATTGTGAATTTTAAAAATGGATATCCCAGTGACTGACCACACAGTATTTCCACTCTGTTGGTGAAAGAATCGCAAGCCCAACATCACCCAGAAATGGAAATATCAATTTCTTTGAAACTCAAAGCACGCTATTCCCAAGGTATTCCTATTCTCCAAATGCTAACTGTCTGCCCAATTTTACAGGTTTCTGTAAGATCATCTTTGATTTCTTTCTCCCTTCACTTCTCACATGTTATTGTTCATTTCCCACTGGTTCTACCTTTACTTCCTTTTTTTTTTTTTTGTCTTGTTTTGAGACAGGGTCTCGCTCTGCAGTTCAGACTGACCTTGAGCTCACTTTTGTAGCCCAGGCTGGTCTCGAACTCACACTGATCCTCCTGCCTCAGCCTCCCAAGTACTGGGATTACAGCTGTGCACTTCCATGCCCGGCTCCTCCAGTGTATTTCTACAGTTGGTTGCTTCCTTGTAGCCCAGATAAAAATTTGCTTGCTCTGAAAGAGCTTTTCTAGGGGCTGGGGAGATAGCTCCGAGGCACAAGTGCCTGCTGGGCAAGTGCAAGGTCGTGAGTTCGAACCCTGGTCCCACAAAAAAAAAAAAAAAATGAAAGAGCTTTTCTAGAGCTCAATCCAAAGTAGTACTGACTGACTGAGTGGTTGCCTAGCCCAGGAGTGTCTGATCTATACTTGGAAATTCAAATGCAACCCTGGCTTATGGTAAAGAATGTTTGATTCGAACATAGCCACACCATCTGGGTACAGATCGTCCATGCTGGCCCTCCCCTAAGTTATAGGTTGAATAGCTCTGACAGAGGTTCTATGACTGGTGAGACCTATGGTGTTTACTGACTTTTGGAGGAAAACATTTCCAGTTCTTACTGTATTTTGTTGCCCTCTCTGTCTTCACCCCAAGATAGTATGAGATTATCTTGATTATTTATTTGTTTTGTCACTTTATATCTGTCTCCTCTGTGGGTACTGTTACTCCATGGGATTAAGACTGGCTTAGGGGCCCAGCAGGATGGCTCAGTGGTCTAAAGCGCCTGCTTAGGAAAGCTTGCGTGGCTTCAGGGACCTCAGTTCCATCCCTGGCACCACATGCTGCGCCAGCCCTGCCCTCAAGGTGGGCTGAGCCGGCCATAAAAATGAGTGAATAAACAAACAAAGGTTGTGAAACAAGAAAAAAAATAAATAAAATTAAAAATTATTTTAAAAAATAAAATAAAAGTAATAATATTTTAAAAATAATAATATTAAATAAAATAATAATATTTTTTAAAAAAGACTGTCTGGCTTAGTCAGAGTCTCATGCCCAGTCCCGTAGGAAGCCTGGCATATGGGAGACATACATCACAGGTGACTGAATCAATGATTTAACTTACTTGTCAAATCTTTCTCGTGTGTAATTATAATTGGTATCACTCTAATACAAAAAATACACATATATGACCTGTCTATCTCCTGACAATTGGCACAATCAAGATTTTTCACTATTACATCTCTTAAAATAATTACCATAAATCATTCCATGTCCCGGGACTTCAAAAAATGTTCCTAAAGGGCCCAGCGGGATGGCTCAGTGGTCTAAAGCCCCTGCTTGGGAAAGCTTGGGCGGCTTCAGGGACCTCGGTTCAATCCCCAGCACCACATGCTGCGCCAGCCCTGCCCTAGGGGTGGGCTGACCCGGCCATAAAAATGAGTGAATAAACAAATAAAGGTTCTGAAACAAGAAACAAACAAACAAAAAAAAAGTTCCTAAAAATGAATAGTACAGGGTAAAAGGAACAAGGAAGGATGCAGGAAAAGAGGGGCAGAGCAGACCCTCAAAACTCCCGTCACTTTTTCCAACCCACTTCTCCATGATCTGTTGAAACCTCTGGGAAAGAGGGTGCCTATAGGTGCCTAATCAAAAGAGAATGCTTACCCAGCTAGCAGTTTCTACACACACCTCAAATAAGAATTCTGACTTTAGACAATGTTATAAAAAGTTGTTCCTTAGGCCGGTAAGATGGTTCAGTGGTCTAAAGCGCCTGCTTAGGAAAGCTTAGTCAACCACAGGGACCAAGGTTCAATCCCCAGCACCACATGCTGAGCCAGCCCCACCCCCAGGGCAGGCTGAGCTGACCAAAAGACCAAAAAATAAATTAATTAATTAATAAATAAACATCAGAAGTTTAAAAAAAAAAAAAAGTTGTTCCTTTCCTACTCACAATGGACATTAGCACACAGGTGCTGAAAATGTGAACAACTAAGAAACCCATTCAATTATATTCCTCCTCTTTTCAAGCTTGCTTTACATCAGAAATATTTTATATTCTCTCAGATATAACATCTGATGGGACTTAGTATGGAAGACACAATGCTCAAAATAACATTACTTTGTTTATGTTCTTGAAAGAGTAAGCTTGTAATTGATGTTTCCATTTTATGTGACCTAACTAAATCTTTCATTTTCAGGAGATTAAGAACACATTCAAGTTGAATCAATGAGTAGTAAATAACTTAGAACTCTTGGAGAAAATGTTTGCTAAATACAAATTTCTAAAGCACTGTTTCCTACCAGCGGCATAGAATTCTTAAAACTCAGTAATAAAAAAAAAAAAAAAAAAAAAAAAACATCCCAACCGAAAAATGGCAAAAATTCTGAACTGGTACCGAAGGTGATACACAGATAACAAGCATATACAATGTTGTATATTATCAGATAATTATATATTAAAAGAAATCATATGTCACACACTTTATTTTCTTTTTAAAGAATTTTTTAAAAGAATTTTTAAATTTTTTTTTTCTTGTTTCAGAACCTTTATTTGTCTATTCACTCATTTTTTTTTTTTATGGCCGGCTCAGCCCGCCCTGAGGGCAGGGCTGGCACAGCATGTGGTGCCTGAAGCCACCCAAGTTTTTCCAAGCAGGCGCTTTAGACCACTGAGCCATCCCACCTGGCCCCAAGAATTTTTTATTTTATTTTATTTTATTTTATTGTTTCAGAACTTTTGTTTGTTTATTTATTTATTTTTATGGCCGGCTCAGCCTGCCCTGAGGGCAGGGTTGGCACAGCATGTGGTGCCAGGGATCGAACTGCGGTCCCTGCAGCCACTCAAGCTTTCCTAAACAGGCGCTTTAGACCACTGAGCCATCCTGCCGGGCCTGTCACACACTTTAGAAGAGCTAAATTATAAAGCACCAACTTCAACAAACACTGGTGAAAATGCAAAACAATAGCAACACCAGTTCACGCTGGTGGAAAGGCAAACCACACAGACACTTTAAAACCTTTTGCTAGTTTCTCACAAAGTATTCTTTCCCTATTATCCATAGTATTGTGTTCATTTCTATTTAACTGAAGAAGCAGAACATTTATATCCACACAAAACCTGCACTCAAAACAGTGAGTCACTAGGGGCTGGGGAGATAGCTCTATGACACAAGTGTCTGCCTGGCAAGTGCAAGGTCCTGAGTTCAAACCCCGGTCCCGCCAAATAAATAAATAAATAAATAAATAATAAACAATGAGTCACTGAGTCTCAAAAAGGCATGGCAGTGATGTACATTGTTGTGTTGAAATAGCCCCTCTGCAAAGGCTCTGTACTTCATGGTTCTAAATATGGACATTCTGGAAAAGACAAAACTACAGAAATATTTTTGTTTTGTTTTGTTTGTGGGACCGGGGTTATACAGAAATATTAACATGATCAGGGCCTTGCGAGATGGAGTGGTGGGGATAGAGATGAGAAGTGGATTGCAAAAGATTTTTAGCTCTGCGAAACTGTTCTACATAATATTGTAATGGTAGATAAGTGGCATTGTGTACTTGTCGATACATCTGTGAGTCTAGAAAAAAAGGACCCGAATGTAAACTATAGACATCAGTTAATGACCATGTACAGATAGTGGTTTATCCATTGTAAACAGGTATATTATATTAATTCACGATGATCGTAATAGAAAAAATATATGAGGAGGTAGAGGAAGAGATAAATGGGAACTCTCCTTCTTCTAAATTTTTCTATAAACATTATACTTTTCTTAAAATGAAGCTATTATAAAACACATGCAAATAATTCTTCTGACAAACTGACACTAACTGTGAAGACTCCACCTCACCCCCAGAATGGGACCCAGGCCTGGCCCTCTGGCCCTCTGACATCCAGCCTTCAGTCCTGACTGTCACTTCCCAGCTGCGCTGCCATGGACTTGTTTTAGTACCAGATTTCATTTCCTCCTTTTCAAATGGAAATGACAAAAGCATCTATTATAGGCTCCCTCAAGAAGGAAATCAGACCGTGCATGAGAAGCAGTTAGCACAGTTTCTAGAACACTGCAGAATATAAATATTTAAATAACTTATCATTAGTAATCTTGGTTAAATCACTGGAACATTTTGAACCTGTTGATATTTAAGAATCAAGTTAAGTATGTACATGAAGCACTATGCAAATTGCCTTATCTCAACTCCAGGCACTGTCAGCATGATAACTCTGAGCATTGTCTAGGACAGTTTGCCTTTCAGAATCAGACTGATTCTGTCCTGACCTCGAGCTTCTTTATCAGCAGCTCTGACAATTCTCTATTTTGTGCTAAGGGCTATTCCTTTCCTTAATCAGCCAAAGCCTGTGGATTTGTGAATGACTCCCTGGGAACAAGTTAGGGCCTCTGGCAAACTGCATCAGTCAACTCTTTCATGCCACATGGGTATTCACTAATAAAATATTCACACAGTACACTAAAAGTACCTTTGTGGGGCCCGGCGGAATGGCTCAGTGGTCTAAAGCGCTTGCTTGGGAAAGCTTGGGCGGCTTCAGGGACCACGGTTCGATCCCCGGCACCACATGCTGCGCCAGCCCTGCCCTCGGGGTGGGCTGAGCCGGCCATAAAAATGAGTGAATAAACAAATAAAGGTTCTGAAACAAGAAAAAAATAAATAAATACAATAAAAAAATTCTTAAAAAAAAAGTACCTTTGTAACATGAGTCAGTTTCTATGACTTTTTTTTTTTTTTTTTTTTTTTTCTTTTTCTTTTTGCAGGACTAGAATTCAAACTCACAGCCTTGCACTTGCCAGGCAGGCACTTGTGCCATGGAGTTATCTCCCCGGTCCCATACTTTTATTCTTCCTTCTACAGAGAAAACACTTCATATCCTTGGTGGATATAAAATTATTTTGTGTCATTGATATTTAAGACTGAGTTAGAAAGCTCCTACTTTCACAAATTCAGGCCTAGCGGCCTTCAAAAACTGCATGCTGCTTCTTTGATTAAGGTAAGATTGCAAATGATGAAATTTGCCTACAATCAAAATTTCCAATTAATAACATTAACAGCTTATTATTTTTTAAAATAAAGTTACATATTAATGAAACATAAATCCTGATTTCTAGGGGGCTGGGGTGCCTGCCTGGCAAGGGCAAGGTCGTGAGTTTGAACCCTGGTCCCACAAAAAAAAAAAAAAAACCTGATTTCTAGAAGACCTGAATTCCATCACTGCCCACTCCCTGGACCTCAGTTCCTGCCATGGTACAACAGGAGAAAGCACAGATCAATGGGGCAGGGAAGTAGAGGGAAAGTTGTTGTAAGGAGCAAAATGATAGGCAGCTGGAGGAAGAGGAAAACAATAAATCTACAAAGCAGAATATTAAATCTAGCAATAAGTCATAGGATAGAGTGTTATTGACCTAATTTTATAGACTTAGATCTATATATGTACATTGGTTGTCCTGAGATACCTTCTAAGCTGAGCAAACTTTGTGGAAAAGATATTTATATTGCATAGCTAAATTTTCTAAGATAAGTAAACAACAAAAATCGAGTTAATGAAGACATTCCAATATAAGATTTGTTCTAAAGAAAACTGAGGCCTGACTGATCTGCAATCATATCTGTGTCATTTTTTAATCACCCAGGATGCAATCCTCCAAACCTTCCCAAAATAATCAGATTTCTCAGCTCTTTATGAACTATTTTTAGGTATAAAATCGTGTGTACTTTTCCTATTGTGCTCAGCTCAGTCACCCTATTGGAAAAATCTAATTAACTTCCAGTGCCAGTGATTATAAATAGCACCCTATACTAATCATTACCATCCACTCAAAAATTTGCAATCTTGTTTCCTCTTCCATGACATGAAAGATTTCACTGGAAGTGCGTGATCCTTATACTGGATGCTGGGTCATTTATCACCCAAAAGTACGGCTTCTGTGGTCAACCAAGCTGAACTGGAACTGGATTTGTCACAGGGAGAAGAACGAACTTTCACCCTTTTGACTCAGTATTATTTAATTAGGCAGCAGAAAAGGAGACACACTCTTTAAAAAATAAAAAAGCTTACATAGAAATTTTCTAGATAACATTTCTGTACCACAGATATAGATATTGGTTTGGTGGGGTTGTTTGTTTTGTTTTGTTTGTCTTTTTGAGACAGGGTCTCGCTATGCAGTTCAGGCTGGCCTTGAGCTCACTTTTGTAGCCCAAGCTGGTCTCGAACTCTCACGGATCCTCCTGCCTCAGCCTCCCGAGTGCTGGGATTATAGGCATGCGCCACCAGACCTGGTTCAGATATTGTTGTATTTTTAAATAACTCTGATATCTTCTATAGTACACGAATATGAAGAAAATAAACTTCAACATTTTGAAGAAAACTTGATTGAAGTTTTTGTTTTTCCTTAAGGAAGTTACAAAAAATGGGAAGACCTTTCTAATGACTACACATCTGTGACTTTAAGATTGGAAAATATTGTATTCAAGAACTAAAACGGGCTGGGGAGAGAGCTCCATGGCACAATTTTCTGCCTAACAAGTGCAAGGTCCTGAGTTCGAACCCCAATTCCACACCAAAAAAAAAAAAAAAAAAAAACCTAAAACTGAAAGACATCCTTTAATTTTTCACTGAGGCAACTCTTAGTACAGATGGACAAAGGTACTGACATTGCTTATTTCTAACATATTACAGAATGCCAGCTAGGGGGATTCCACTGTTACAGGCAGTAGGTGTTGTGACTTCATTGGTGTCCTGGATGCATAATGATGGATAGAGAAACCAGAAATCTAAATGAACAGATGAGTCAGTCATCAGCGGGCTATGTCTATGTAGAAAGTGAGTCAGGACAGTTGTTTGACTTGAGATACAAGCAAACAGAAAGTGGAACTCAGTATTCTAAAAATCGAATGAAACATGAAAAAAATCTCATGAACCCAACTGTATAAAGTGCAAAGTCAGTAGCAAGATAGGATTTGGGGGCTGAGAAGCACGCTGTCTTCCACCCACTGGAGCTTGCGTGGCATCTTGAGATTATTGAGCACAGCCCTGGATCAATGCATGTGGCCCATTTTCTCCTTGCTGTTGGGCCTGATCTATCTGCATGGGACGCAGCGTTCTCTTTCTGTTGTCCTAGCACCATTCCTCTGCCCATGACCTCCAATAAACATGGCCACTTTTCGCTCACTGTAAAATGTGTGTTTTACAAATCTTTGCTTACTGTACACAGAACTTGGTATCCAATCTTTGGATCCATCACATAGTTACAGTAGAAAACTATCAAAGAAAGAAAAAAATCTCAGGTCATAATGCATTGAGATAGCACACAAGTGGATGTAACCCAAGACTAGACATTTGCATCAAGCAGTTTCTTACTTTAGTATTAGGAAAGTGAGCCAAGGGAGCACCAAATCGTGGGCCTTAGCAGTGAACTAGACAAAGTCCTTATACTTATGACATTGGTATTGTAGCCATGAAGAACAAGTAAAAAAGGCAACACATAAATAATTTTAGAAGTTCATAAGTGTTGTGAAGAAAATAAAGTAAGGGATAAATGGCAGGTAAGAGTGAGGAACATGGAGAGAGGCTGAATTTTTCATCAGAGCTCCTCTGCCTTGTCTAGTGCCCCTTCCCAAGAGCACGTGCGAGTGCTAGGACCAGACTTCCTCGCTCCTGGTGTGTGAGAGTGTGAGAAGTCTAGTTAGTGAATGGGACTTCCAAATGCTACTTATTCTGTATAGGCTTTGCTATTATCTTCTAACAGCAAAGCATATCACTTTATGCTTCAGATAATAATGAAATTTTATGAATGGTATTTTTTTTTTCCAGAACCAGGGATTGAACTCAGGTCCTTGCGTTTGCCAGGCAAGCACTTATTGTACTGGGCTATCTCCCCAGCCCCCTGAAATTTTAGTAAAATTAGTTGTCCAAAGAAAGACAGGGCAGTGCCCGGAAGGATGGCTCAGTGGTCTAAAAAGCCTGCTTGGGGAAGCTTGGGTGGCTGCAGGGACGGCGGTTCGATCCCTGGCACCACATGCTGCGCCAGGGCAGGTCTGAGCTGGTCATGGAAATAAATAAACAAACAAACAAAAGTTCTGAAACAAGAAAGAATAAATAGGTAGATATAGATAGATAGATGGATAGATAGATAGATAGATAGATAGATAGATAGATAGGTAGATCAATAAAAAGAAAGACAGGGCATTTTTTGTTTTTAAGGTTTTGATTCATTTTTCCACCATACAAGGGATCGACCCCAGGCTTTGTGCATGCTTGGCAAGTGTTTACCACAGAACTGTATATCCAACACTAAAAACATGTATGTAAGGAAAATTATTAAGTAATGATACAGGGACTGGGGATATAGTTCAGTAGCATAAGCACCTGCCTGGCAAGTACAAGGTCCTAAGTTTGATCCCTGATACAAACAACAAAAAAAAAAGTAATGATACAGGAAACCTATATCAGAAAATAGTGAAAATATTACAAGAGTATATAAATTGATTAAATTAATTACATTCAAAAAATAAAATAAAATAAAATTAATTAATTAATTACATTCATTATAATTAATATCCCCAAGTTGAAATCTACTGATAATACTGCTACCCTGGTGGGAAGGCATTTTTCTTTATTCAGATCAATGGAAACAGACATAAAATATTGGCATTCACCTAATTAAAAAGGCCAAGGTTGGGAGGGGAATAACACTTTTCTATAAATACTACAAATAACTCTAAAAATAAAAGCACACTAAAATCGTATTATACTGTATATTCACTTTTTTCTTTTTCAGTACCAGGGATTTAGCTTGGGACCCTGAGCTTGCCAGGCAGGTAATTATGCCAAAGAGCTATCTCCCCAGCCCCATTTTAAACTTTTTGTTTCAATTTGCATCTCTCTTCCCTTCTAGACTGTTCACTCATAGCTTCACATCCCTAATCTTGGGCAATTATGGTCTTTGTCTTATTCAACTAAACTAACTTCTTCAAGAGAATCAGACATTTCCTACATTATTTTCTCCTTTTTTAAGAACATTTTTTATTTTTTTTCTTATTTCAGAACTTTTGTTTATTTATTTATTTTTATGACTGGCTCAGCCTGCCCTGAGGGCAGGGCTGGCACAGCATGTGGTGCAGGGGATCAAACCACAGTCCCTGCAGCTGCCTAAGCTTTCCTTAGGTCCGCTTTAGACCACTGAGCCATCCTGCTGGGCCCCTATTATTTTCTATAAAATATATCCTGGCATGTTGATAAACCTGGAATGTAGGCTGAATGGATAAGTGCTAAACAAATTGTTTAATTAACTGATTTTATGTTTGCAAACTCTGGTTAAAGATAAACAGAAGTGATTTTGCTTAGCTCGGACAATATCCCCTATTGTAAAAAATCAGTGTCATTTTAGGGAAAACTACTAATATATAATTATGTCAGTGTGTTAGATTTAACAAAGAAAAACCATAAACATCTTGATTAGGGTTTTATGTAAGAGCAGGCTCAGAACAAATGAGGTAGAAAGAAATCAATAGAATTAAAACCAAAAGGGGGTCTCCAGAGGAATTTCTAACCAGCATGTGAAATACATATCCTGCTGAAGTCAGTCACTAGGATAGTTTCAGAACATTTGTCGTCTCAAAGGTCAATGTATTAGAATAGCATGTCCTGTCAGGTTGAGCCTAAAATAGGCAGCAGATCCGTAATAACCAAAGTAGGAAGGAGGTAGTGGGTATCTCTTAATGGTTTGGATCTAAACTAGCCTCAAATAGCTCATACATTCAAAGTGGAGCCTTTGGAAGAGAAAGATGATGATTAGCTCATGTGAACTCCAACTTCACCAGAGGGTTAATCTACTGATAGACATAATTTCATGGCATTATCCAGAGATGAAAGACATTTAGGAAGTAGAGCCTCAGAGAAGGGAGTCAGTCATGGGGTCATGACCTTGGGATTTATATATCACCTCTGCTCTCTGCTTTGGCCCCTTTATGACTTCATGGTGTGCTCTCTCTCTCTCTCTCTCTCTCTCTCTCTCTCTCTCTCTCTCTCTCTCTCTTCCTCTCCCTCTCCTCCACCCCCACCCCCACCCCCACTCCTGGCTGCCTATCCTCACCCTCCTCTATACCCTTCTGCTGTGATGTTCCTGCCTCAGCACAGGACTAAAAGCAGTGTAGCCAGCTGACCTTGAAATGAAGCTTTCAAGCAATGAGCCAAAATAAAGCTTGTGTTGCTAAAGTTGTTATGCTCAAGTATTTTGTCACCACAACAGAAAGTGGACCAGAACAGCACCATCCCCAAGAGGATGATTCATCGGAGTAAGCCAAATGCAAGGCAAAATGAATAGCACTATTGCTATATTTTCCCCTAGTAGCAATCACAAGCCTTTAGTGAATGCGATAGTAAGTGCTAAGCATTCGTCTGAGATCTTAATATACATGATTCAATTTAAAGTTCATAACAACCTTTACAGATAATTACTGCCATTATTTCTATTTGAGAAAGCTCAAGGATAGCAAATAATCTGCCCAAGGTTAAATAGCTAGGAAGTAGAAAACAGAATCTGGATGCAGGCTCTCCTCTCCGCAGCCACTGTACTAAGCAGTAATATAAGTGGTGTGTGCCACTGTGCATAAAAGGTCATTTATAAGAAGGAAACTTTAACAGTCATTTCCTAGAACTTAAAACAAAGTAAGGACTTGAATATGAAGCAGAAGGTCACTTGTTGGGGGGCTGGGGAGATAGCTCTGTGGCACAGGTGACAAGTGCCTGCCTGGCAAGTGCAAGGTTGTGAGTTTGAACCCCAGTCCCACCAAAAAAAAAAAAAGAAGGTCACTTGTCAGAGCCAGACACACGCTCAGTGATGGACTAACACGCTACCTCCTAGGCTGCTAAGCTGGACTTCCAAGTGTTTTTCTAACTCAGATTAGAAGACTCAGATCGCACTCCTAGAGACTTGTGCAAAGATAATTATGCACTGGAGAAGGCAAGACCACAATAACAGAGCAACTATAGCGCTTCAAAACCAGAACAGTCATGAAATGCTTTGTCCAAGAATCTTTTCAGGGACTATTAGTAAATGTAGCAATTTGGGGGATAAAATAAAAACTTAGGGGACCCGGCAGGATGGCTCAGTGGTCTAAAGCGCCTGCTTAGGAAAGCTTAGGCGACTGTGGGGATGCGGTTCGATCCCCAACACCACAGCTGCACTAACCCTGCCCTCAGGGCAGGATGAGCTGGCCATACAAATAAACAAATAAACAAAAGTTCTGAAACAAGAAAAAAAAAATAAGAAAAGTTAAAAAAAATATTAAAAAAAAAAAAAAATCTTAGACCAGGGGAGATAACTCAGCAGCACAAATGCCTGCCTGGCAAGGGAAAGGTCTGGAGTTTAAGTCCCCATGTGGGGGTGGGGGGCAGACAAAAAAGAAAAACAACTTAAAAGGTTCAGTTAGCACCACAATTGCAAATGACAACTTTTATCATTAAAATCAGGAGGACAAAAACTAAGCACAATCCTCACCTTTAATTAACACTGTGTTGATAGTAGAGGCAAGGAGGCAGGCAACAAGAAAACAAAGACAAAGCTCAGAGGCACAGAGGTGTAGAGCCGGAGGTGTAGAGCCTGCCCTGTAGACAAGTAGGGGCTGACACACCAGGCGTGAGTAAGCAGCTGGGCTACCAGCTCGCAGCATCCTGCTTGTCTACCTCCCTTTGCGACGGCTCCTGGTTGATCTGTACTTATATAGCCATGAATTTTCCACGTAGTCAGAAATGACCCCCTGTCTCCACTCAGCTTAAATGGAAAGAATATGCTGTAGTGTCAGTTTCTAATCTTACTGAGATTTAATCAAATATGAAAATGCAATCTGGCACTTGAGTGGCTCATTCATCCAATCAGTGCCTGCTGAAGCAATTCATTCTTCACTGTAGCACCTGAAGCAAGTTTCCCTATTTCACTATTTACCTTCAATTACAGTCTTTAATACGCAAACTTGGAAACACTGTTAGTCACATTTCCAGTTAAATATTATATTCCCGAGTTTTATTCTAGTAATAGTTCTAAAATTAGATTGCTTAATAACAATAATGAATGTGTCTTTCTTCTAAGTACAGTTTAGTAATCTTAAAACTGATAGCTGGCTAATTTAAGAGCTGCAGAGCATTGTAAATTTGGAAGCCTTCCCCAGGCAATCCCACAAAACAAACCTAATCTTTTTTCCTCAGGATGGGATATTCCTTCCTTTTGACCCAGACCTTCCTTTTCCAGGATGCTGATTTGCACAGATAGCAGCCAAGCTCACTGCCCTGAGCAGGCCTCCAGCAGACTGTGGGTGGAAGAAAACTGACCTCTTTTGGTAGAGCATCCTGTACGTCAAACTATTGTACTCTACAGTGTTTGGGTGTAACAGAGTATGTGTTAGAGGCGGGATCTGGTGTATTGCTTAAGTTGAAAGAGAGTTTCTTTCATGCAGCTACCTGCAGGTTACCAGCTGGAAGAGCATTGAAATTATATCAGAAGGAAAGAAAACACTGGCACCCAGCTGGTTAAAAGAGGGGAAAAACAAACACATTTGCACAGGTTGAGGGAGGGGTGGGTTAAAATCTTACAGTGCAGGGGGCTGGAGAGAAAGCTCAGTGGCTCAGTGGCACAAGTGTCTGCCTGGGAAGTGCAAGGTTGTGAGTTTGAACCCTAGTCCTGAAAAAAAAAAAAAAAAATTTTTTTTATATCTCACAGTGCAGTTGAAATGGAAAGGTAACTATATTATTTTCAAAGAAACACACTTCTGTCTTTATGCTGTGTGTATCAAGTATATACATTTGCGAATAGAAATATATTCTAGCCCTCTCAGGTGTGAAAAGAACCCATAAGGCAGTCACGAGACAAAATTGCCGTCAACAAGAGAAGTTTAATCCTCTGCTCCCTGCTGAACTTGGCAGAGTTCCCGCTCCACGCAACCTGGCGCCCTGCCTCCGCTGAGACGCGGAGGGCTGCTTCTTGGAGAGGTCCGGGCCCCTGAGGAGCAGGCGCCGCTTCACTCTTCGTCCACTCGAGCCTCTGCGTGGTGGGACGCCAGCGCAGAGGCTGGGCCACAGTAGACCAGGTGTACACACCTCGCCCCGCCTCCCTGGGCAGCAAGAGACAGTGGAAGTGGCCCAAGGTGAGAGCTGAGATCTGCCGCTTGCAAAGCTGTGGCTCTGCACGAGTGGCCCCGGATGCACCTTCCCTGCTGCACAGCTTGCGCCTTGAGGAATCCCAACCTGCCTTCCACAAAGCTTCTGTGAGACTTACACAAGAGGAGGTACGCAAAAGTAACAGTTCTTTTTTTAAGAATTTTTTATTTTATTTTATTATTTTTTTCTTGTTTCAGAACCTTTGTTTGTTTATTCATTCATTTCTTTTTTATGGCCGGCTCACCCTGCCCTTGAGGGCAGGGCTGGTGCAGCATGTGGTGCCGGGGATCGAACCGCGGTCCCTGAAACTGCCCAAGCTTCCCCAAGCAGGCGCTTTAGACCACTGAGCCATCC